>JAATLQ010038011.1:36706-73040 GCA_013421005.1 Heliconius erato x Heliconius himera | reverse complement strand
TCTTTTAATGCATGCAAAGCTGAAGCAATTTTAAAATAGCCGTATCCTACATTTATTTTTTGTAGCACTTACAAACTACTCGCAGCAAGTTCCAGCGAACTTAATCTTGTGTATTTTGAAAAGATAAGATATCGTTTTATGTTAAGTAGTTTCAACAGTAATTAGGGAAGTCAGGAGTACTTAAGATTTCAGTTTAAAATAAGATTTACATAAAGTTTTACTTGTGGCTGGTGATATATTTGTTGTACTATTTGTTTTTTTTTTTAAATAATATTGTATATATAAATTATTTGTCTGTATAGAAGTTGTTGTAGTTGTTAAAATAAACGTTTGAAATACTGAGATAAATAATATAGTAAAAAATACATCGTTTTATTTTGTTACAATTTTTCAACTTAAAAATGGAATATAGGTATGTCGGCATTGTCGAGCTATGCCGATTTTGATTAACAAATAAAATGGTTGCCAAAAAAATGGCCCTTTTGTCAATATTATATTTAATATTGGATATACTGGCTTCTAAAAATGCCCGAATCTTGTGTTTAAAGAGTATGCCCGATGGTTCCACCAAAATATGCTGATAGTTTTTCTTTCAACTATAGTTCCTTCTATAAGATAAAAATCATCATATATAACTGTGTTGCTGACAATGTCTTGGATGATGCTGACAAGGATGAAGCGTCGAGCCGTATTATTGACATCATTTTCGGAGGACCTACCTTATCGTTGAAGATGTTTAGAAAAAAATATAGAAACAAAAAATACGATCAATTGAATTTGGGCGTCTAATACTCTAACTCTGAATGTACAATACTACGAAATTTGAAGAGACCACTTCTTAAAGGTAAACGGTTAGTGTTTTGTTTTACCCATATCAATATTGGGGTAGCTAGTTTGATATTCTTGTTTTTCTTTAATTCATATATACTCTTCGAGGATGTGTTTCTATCGAATTCTAATTGGTGAATAAGATCCACATTTCTCACCGAGTGTAAAGTAAGAATCTCCCGTATACTAAAAATATCACATCACATTATACCATTTTAACTATAGTTTAATTACGTGATACTTTTAACTATATTTTACATTTTAACTATATTTTAACTATAGTCGTCGCAACGTGTCATATAATAATAGAAAACAATACATAGGTACTTTATTTGCTAACAAACAGCACCAGCGGCATAAATCCGAAAATCTAAATCTGGGGCATCTAATATTTGGAATATCGTCCAATTTTTTATTCATGTTGTTTTAAGAGTTCAATTCTTTTATGGGCTATAGTCAATGCATACTACCCTTTAAGAGATTAAATTATTCCTTTACTCAGTTCAGTCAGATGGTGTAAAAAGTCTTAATTCAAAACAACGTAGCTCTGTAATAATATTTGACCGTAGGGTAGGTAGGTAGTGACTATTTTAATTTCTTCACTTTGGTGTCAAGTCAAAGTGCAGTGTTGAGTTTTGATACTTCAGAATTCGGCGGATAGTGCGGAGTGGAGTCTTTTAAAACTAGGTTCCATCTACTTACCCAGCTAAATGCGAAATACAACGTGAATTTAAAAAAAATCCGTAAAATAAAACCATAATTGACCACAAAATAGTTTTACGTGAATGGCGTTAAAAAATTGTTTATCTACAAAATTCAAAATAAAACTTAGAATTTTGGAACAAACTAGACTAAGTAAATTTTGGCTTATTCGTAAACGCGGACTTCAACAGCGTGCGTAATTAGGACAGTCGAGTTTAAAATTAATTAACGCAAACGTGAACAAGAAATTTCACAGCGGTATGAACTCTTGCAGTCGAAATTTTAATACATAACACTTTGTGCCAAAATGAACTATAAACTATTTTCTGGTACTATAAATGATATTTGCATTATCGACAAATATTGAATTAAGATAGAAAACTCAGTAGTTCTTAACTGGTTGGCCTGTATTCTGTAGAGATAAAGTGTGAGAGGTCAGGTGGCAGCCAATCTGGACTAAATACTCCTTAGCATATTTTAAATAAATAAAATATCTATATTTGTTAGTATTATTGAAGTGTAGAATTATTTAAAATTCTTTGAAACTGAAACTGGACTGGAAAGAAAAATTAAAATATTTATTACTACTCCATAGTATGTTGAGTAAAAATACACGATAGCTCAGGCATAAACTTAAAAAAAACTTCCAGAAGTGATTTTATAAACTACTACTATTTATTAGTATAAATTAATCACTGAAAGTTTCACAGGCGCTACTCAATGACAACATACTTCCACTACGAAACGCCTACGTCGCCAACGCCTACGTCGATATTTTTATACGCTTGTAACAACTTCTTTATGTTGTTAGTATCTCGTAGCTTGCTGAGAACGTATGGCTTAGCGGTCAGAGCTCCTGGTCGGTTTCCAGGAAGCGCGGGTTCAGTCCCGTTACGTTCGAATTTCAACGTTTTCTAAATAAGTATTTTTCTTTCCTATGTGTGACATAAGAGATTTTAAGAATTATAAATGCATATAAAGAATTAATACTAAAAGTTAAATTCGGGTGGCATATAATATAAAAATTTACTTAAATCAAAATGCAGTAAAACCACGTATTTCTTAATTGGAAAATGGCCTAGTTCAAACGATTTTTAAACTTTAAGTACCCACTTACGGTCTGACAGGTCCTAGCAAGTATTTCACTTCTTAATTTACACCTTTCCCCACAAAATAGCAATTCCCGTTTATATGTAACTGCATGGTCATTGACTAAGTTGACATCGGCACAGCCAGTGTTATTATCACGAGAGTAGTTGGTAAAAATTACGTTTTGAAATTCCGTAAAAAATGAAATACTTGTGTAAATAATAAAAAAATGATCAATTTAAATGAAGTCAATTCTAGTATTACTAATATATATTTTTTTAAGTTTTATGTACATAACATTTTTTTTAATTGTTGTCGTTGAGCTGTGCCTATGAAACTTTTAGAGATTATTCTATACTAATAGTAGTAGTTTTTAAAACTACTTCTGGAAAACAATCACAGTAATTTTTATTTCACTGCAGGTTTTGAAAGTTTTTAATAAAATTTAGCTAATTTAAAAACGATTTTTGTTTTCATGTTATTTCCAAGATGTATATCCGATAGTTTTGAAATATTACATTATACAAAAGGTCTTCCATTGCGCTATATTAAGAATAAAAATCATAAGCGCAGGCGCAACAGTCGGGCTGTATTTGTCAATTTTCTTTAAAAATCCGAGTTTTTGCAAAAAATTTCAATTTTAAATTTATTATTATTACTTTATTTTAAAAATAATAAATAAACATATAAAATATTGAAAACAAAATTCACAAAAGGCGGCTCTTTCCGTCAAAGGTATTTTGGCTAAGTAGCCAGACAATCTTAAGAGGGGAAAGTAGCTGTCGTACTTATGAGCAGGTAGGTGGTGAATGTAATTTAAAGATATGTATAATATACAGAAAGAAAAATAAGAAAAATAAATATACTGATTTACTTATAATATTTTAGTACCACGAACCTAATGCGCGGCGTTGAGTTCTGCCAATCACGACAGGCAATGCCTCCAGAATCCGGCAGAAAGTGGGGAACGGAGTGTCTTAACACTAGGTTCCCTCTGTCTACCCTTCTGTGTGCGGGATACAGCGTGAAGCTGATTTATGATTTTACGAACCTAATGATTCTTGCCAGGATAATGACTATAACGATTTATTTCATTCAAATTCAGTTAAAACTGCTCGCTGTAGTTTTTGTTATCAAAGAATTTTATACGTCTATGATTCTGAATTTTATTATAAATTTTATTATAAATTGTTGAAAGATTATTTTTTACATTGAATGTGTATTTTAGACTTAAATACTATTAAGTTTAAATTTAAAAGGAAAAAAAGCTTACACCTTAGCTGTTATTCTAACGATATCGTGCTTCACTTCGCCACTGCAATGCAGAATTATCACAAATCTTTTTTTCACTTAAATAGCCAAACAAGTCCACTAAAAGGCATGTGACGTCTTAATTCGATAAGAAATAGAATTTTATACTACGCTATTATTTTTGCTCGAACCTTCATGTTGAAATTTTCATTGTTATTAAGTTATTTTAATTATATTTGAAATGAAATATATAATTTATTTAAATATATGTATACATTATTATACAAATAAGCAAAATCTTACAAAAAAAAACATTAAAATGATTACTTAGATTAGAGGCCAGTCGTGGAGTAGGGGCATAGTGTGACTGTAAAACCGACTGGTTGTGGGTTCGATCCCCACTCGAGGAGATGAAATATTTACTTAAACTTATATTTCCATTTCTTCGCTCTGGTGTTAAGGGGATAGCGCGGCGTTGAGTTCCGCCACTCAACACACAACGCTTCCAGAAATTGACGGATAGTGGGGAACGGAGCGAACGCTGTATCCCGCACACCCTGCAGTGTGCGGGATACAGCGTGAAGCTGAAAAAAAACCTTTATGTAGAAATTCAATTGTTATTAAGTTATTTTAATTATATTCGTATATTTTGTAGATATCTAATTATCTATATATAATTAGTTGTACTAAAAATCCAAACATCGTTGTCCGATCAAACTCAGATATTATTATGTGGCGATGATCGGATGATCTTTCTACTTTATCTAACTAGATTCTCCTCACAGAAAATATACCAAGTTGGATTCAAATTCACAACCAGATAGCATCACGCTGTAGCGAAAACAAAGTAAAATTAGTAAAACAACATTATAATTTTTCCATATTCCCATACAATTTAAATAATACGCCCGTAATTAAAGGGAGGAAAATATATTTTTAATGCTGTAGCGGAACTTAATTGTACCTTTAAGTACTATGTGCAGAAAATAGCGTTAAATATTAAGGAAATTTCTCCTTTGCAGCTGTTAGATATAATTAATTGGCCGTTGGCCCGAGATCGTTTACCTGCACTAAGTTTGACCTGTTTACATTTTATAGTATCGATATTTTTAATAAAAATTAGTCAGGTCGTCGTCGCAGGTCAGTGGCCGTGGTGCGGCAGCTCCAGCGTGTGACTCTAAACGCGACAAGTTGTGGCCTCGGTTCCCACTCGAGGAAACTAAATATTAAATATTTTTATTTCTTTCAGGCCTGGACTGGACTGGTTGAGGATTCGATCTCCACTCGAGGAAATGAAATATTTGTATAACTTTGTATTTTCATTTCTTCGATTCTGGTGTTGGTGCAATGGGCGGCGTTGAGTTCCGTCACTCAACAGGCAAAGCCTCCAAATTAGGTGGAAATGGGAAACAGAAGGTCATAACACTAAGTTCCCTCTATCTACCCTGCTGCATGCGGGATACAGCGTACAGCTGATTGAAATCTATACAAAGTATAAATGATATAAATCATTTTGCATCTTATTATAACGTAATCTCATAATTGTAAAGAATAAGCGTAGTCACTATTTATTGTTCAACATTGTTAATGATAAATTTGAATCACCGTCTAAAAACATAAATAAATCGAAGTAAACATTAGTCGGAACTAAAAGGGAGACTCATTAGGATAGGATCGTCTCTATTTCATGTAAACGGACCCTTAATTTGTTGTAGATACAGAAATGAAGTAAATTTTGGCTGCAACCATATCTTGAATATTATTTTGAAAATTAAACTGGTTTAATTATCTTAATAATACAACCTGCTATAATTATTATAATTATTACATTCTTGTTTTTGATATTTGAAATTTAATATATAAATCCTATATAGAAGGTGGATATCAGGGAGAATTTTAATGACAGAGCTATTGTATATTATCTCATATTAGCTTTACGCTTTATCCTGAATATATAAGGGTAGAAGAGAGAGAATTATTAGTATATTTTTTTCTACATTTTTAAAGTGTTATTCCACGCTTAGAAAATAAATAATTATTAAGAAAACGTATAAAAAAATCAACGTGGCGAGATTTGAATCCGCGCCTTTTTGGAAATCGTCCCAGCGCTCGGACCAACTAAGCTGTACGTTACGTTGAACGTATGGCTTAGTTGGTCAGAACGCTTGGACGGTTTTCAAAGAGGCGCGGATTTAAATCCCGCTACGTTGAAATTTTTATACGTTTTTTTAATAAGTATTAGTACACTTATTATACATATTGTTGGTAGTAGTTCACTTCGTTTATTGATTTCCGCCTAAATCCAAGCAATGTGTTGAGCGACGTAATTTAACGCCGCGTTTAGTATTATCCAAGTGAGGAAATGATAATAATTATTCCTCCGAGTGAGGTTTCAATCTATAGCCATTACTTTTAATTCCAATACACTATTATGGCATCAGTTGTAATTGTGGCCTCGTTAGCATGTACTTAACTGAATACAATATCTAAGTTTCTTTTAATACTATAATTACAATATTTAGTAATGTTTGCTTTTAAAATATTTTTATATTTTTTGTTTTTACTGTTAGACCCTATGTTCTAGCACCTATGTACCAGTTTTCATCAAAAAATATATATGCATTTACTTACGTAATATTATAAGCATACATATAATTAATATATTTTTTAATTAATCCATGAAAGATTAACAGATAATCGCCAATACAAATACAAATTAAAAATTCATTAATTAAAACGTTCTACTTCAAAAAATGCTTACATTTAAAAATTCCCGAGTGAAGATGACTCTTGTGAAATTTATGAAGTAAAATTTATTTAAAAAACTAGTAATCTAATAGAAGCTTGAAACTGACAAATGAGCAAAATTTCTTTTAAGCTAAAAACTATCGACTATCTCAATAAGAATCGACCAATATTCGTCAGAAGTAGTATAGCAGCATATTTGACTTAGTGTATTTGATATAAAGCTCAAAACACTTTGCGTAAATTTTATAATTGCTTGATCAGTGTTCCTGTGTTACATAGAGAGCGTAAAGTCCAAGAGGTATAGTAGAATTGTAGGAAAATGGCACTGGAAAAATGATCGTTGTTACGACGGAATAAGGTGTTAAAATTTCAAACGCAAATATATAGTCAGAAGTCGGAATTGTGGCTTGGTTAACTATGAAATGTAATTCATGGTAAACGTAGCCACGAAGCGATGTGCGGTTCACTTATAAGTCCATTGTGAGGAACTTTAGTTTTTAAGTGTTTGTTATATGAAAAGAGAATGATATCGTTATTTTTAGGACAAAAAAAATAATAAAAATGTCTTGATTCGGCTGTAATATAATAGAATGTTAAAACTGCTTGGCTTCGCCGGCTTTTATAATACGTATTTTTAATTATTTGGAATTTTATTTTAATTTTGCTTCCAAAAATTATCGTATTGAATTGAAAAATGTTTAGTTATATCATATCTAGATAAACGTGCACAGCAAACGCAGTTTTTCCAGCGTAAATACCTATCTCGCGGGAGTTCCGGGATAAAAAGTAATCTATGTGTTCCATATAAGTTCCATAAAAATATAGTTTAGCTGTTTTGGAGATTAGACCGGACATATAGAAAGAGACAAATAAAGAGACTTGAAAAATATGGTTATTTTGAAATCACAGATCGAAATTTGGCGAAAAGTGGGGAAAGGAGAGTATAAACATATTTAGTGTCAATTCTCTCTGCCTACCCTGCTGTGTGCGGGATACAGCGTGAAGCGGACAGACAGACACTTCAATGTTATTTATAAAAAACAAAATATAAAATTTTGGTCAAAATATGCCTTTTTGTGACTTGTTAATAAGACATAGATATAGGGCGTGGCGGACTTTATTTTAGAAGTAATGATTTCAATTATTTTTTTTAATACAATGTACAGCTTTACGAATTAGCCTATAGCAAAAGCACTATTGAGGAATGTATCATTACTGTAAAGAAAAATCCGACCAATATTTCTGTTCCATCTTAGCGTTTAAACAAACAAATCCTTCCAAATTTAATAAATTGGATAGTAGTATAGATATAGCAATATAATTCTTTTATTTTAAAAATAGCTATTAAAATTAGATTTTTGAAGTGAGGCCAGTCGTGACGCAGGGGCATGAAATGTGACTGTAAAGTCAACTTGTTGTAAGTTCGATCCCGACTCGGGGAAAAAATAAATATTTATTTAAATTAATATTTTTATTTCTTCGCTCTGGTGTCGAGGCAAAAGCTCGGCGATGAGTCACTCAACAGAAGAGGTCCAGAATTCGGCGGAAAGTGGGGAACGGAGTGTCTTAACATTAGGCTTCCTCTACCTCCCCTGCTGTATGCGGAGTTGTTTTTTGTTATAAAATTTTTAGGTAATATATTTTACAATAGAATTCTGTTAAAAATAAAATTGTAGGTATCTATAATTATTTCTTTTGAGGAATAAAAGTTAACTGTCCATGTTGCACCTTTAGATGCATGTTAGAGATATACTCGATCTTCGTTTGATTCTCTCGAGAGTAATACGCTAACCTCACGAGATGAAGAAAAGTAAAAAATAATGTCAATATATACATATAACCTATACTTATAATAAAATGGTTGAGAATCGGTGTCTGTACATGGAATATATATAAGAAAAAAATGTTATTATTATATACCAAATGATTTTTAAAATTATTTGCTGTCAGTTTGTTCACGCTAATCTCAGAAATGGCTTAACTAATTTAATTGCATTTTTCACAATTGTATTAAAGCAAACTTCCCTTAATTACTATTTAAATCAGCTTCACGCTCTATCCCGCACACAGCAAGATAGGCAGAGGGAACCTAGTGTTAAGACACTCCGTTCCTTCTGCCGAATTCTGGAGGCATTGCGTGTTGAGGGGCAGAACTCAACGCCGCGCTTAACCTCGATACCAGAGCGAAGAAATGGAAATATAAATTTAAGTAAATTTTTCATCTCCTCGAGTGGGGATCGAACCCACAACTAGTCGGTTTTACAGTCACACCTCGTGCCGCTGTGCCACGACTAGCCTCATTACTGGCTATTTAAATCGGTTTATAAATAAACAAATTATATCAATATAAAAAATTTGGTTCATCAAAATTGCTACAAAATAACCGTCAAAGGTACAGGGACGGTATAGTGGTCAAACTCGAAATTATCAGTCAACGCTTTAATTTTGAACTATTCTGGAAATAGCGTCGAGTGGGTAGAAACTAGTAACTAACTAGGTATATAGCGTAGCGTTTGGCAATAGGTTAACTGGTACCTTGAATTGTTCGTCCAATTACTTGACCGACTACAAATTTACCAACCTGGGGCCTATATAGGGCCCAGGTTCGGCCTCATATGGAGTACCGTTCTCATCTCTGGGCTGGTGCACCCCAGTATCAGCTTGAATCATTTGATCGCATACAACTTAGAGCCATTCGAATCATTGGGGATCCAATGATCTGTAAAAGGCTTGATACTTTGGCTTTGCATAGAGACGTCTCCTCGCTGTGCGTTGTCTATCGCATTTATCATGGGGAGTGTTCTGAAGAACTGTTTGACCTGTTACCTGCCGCCGATTTTCTAACCGCACAGTACGCCATGAGCTAAAATGTCATCCACACCACCTGGATACGTGGCAATCCACTACTGTGCGGTTTCGTAGGAACTTCCTTCCACGTGCCACGGAACTGTGGAATGGCCTACCCGTGGCAGTGTTTCCAGGTCGATACGACATGGGTAGCTTCAAAAAGCGCGTCTATCTCCACCTTAAAGGCCGGCAACGCACCTGTAGCTCCTCTGGTGTTGCACGGGGCCGTGGGCGGCGGTAATCACTTACCATCAGGCGACCCGAACGCTCATTTGCTTTGTCCTTTTCCATAAAAAAAAACAAGATAATCTGGTCAATAACCTATAAGTTTGTTTTTCCTATTTTCTTTTAGCTTCACCCTGTATCCCGCTGAGACCTGTATATAGCACAGTGAGCTAGTGGTAATACATTCAGTTCCTCTTTTTCTCAATTTTTGAGACATTACGCGTGACAGAACTACGATGCATGTTATCAAAGCGAGTAAATAAAAAATAATCCTTTCCCTAAGTGTGAATTGAATCCACTGTTGTTTCTATCCATTTTACCGTTATTATACGGAACCTTTACGATTTTATACTATTTGTTACTTTATTAATGAAATAAATACAAAACTCAAGTTCTTAAGAGGTGCTGTACTACAATAAAAACATAACATTAGTATAAATATTATGTGAAAAATTGTACTCTCATAGCCTGATATAAAAAGTGATTTGACTGTAGCCTAGCATCAATTGAACTAAAATCTAATTGAATTGGAGTGCGAATCTACAACCGTCGCGTTTAAAGCCACACGCTGTACCGCTGCGTCACGACCACATGTCTAATAAGAATTTTTTTCATCAGCTTCACGCTGTATACTCAGGGTAGGCAGAGGGAACCTAGTGTTAAGACACTCCGTTCCCCACTTTCCGCCAATTTCTAGAGGCATTGCGTGTTGAGTGGCGGTATCAACGCCACGCTTTCCCCTCGACACCAGAGCGGAGAAAGGAAAATATAAATGTAAATAAATATTTCATCTCCTCGAGTGGGGATCGAACCCACAACCAGTCGATTCACACTTCGTGCCCCTGCGCCACCACTGGCCTCAAAAGAATTATATCATTTACATTAAGACTGAACCATAATTTTATATATACATTTAACTTACTCTATATTTTTTCCAGAGTTACTCCATTACTTACCTTTCTTTTCATATATTATTTATGGAATCTACATTGTTATATGTCGCAATACAACTAACATAGTGTTTCGTTACACTAACAAAGACCATTATTACCAAGATAACTGCGGTTGTTTTGCCCACTATAATTCCCACTTAATTGAGTCATATATTATCAAAGAAAGTAGCTGGTCCTCGTTGAACTAGCAACAAATATTTTCGTCTTCTAAATGACCAGTATTTCGTGGGAAGTGTTGTATTAAAATATAATACTTTGCTTTTGTTTTAAATGGAGATGCTTATAAAATAAAGTTATTCTTTTTTTATTTAAAAAAAAATATATTGATAAAATTCTTTCCAGATTACCATTTTTATACGAAGTATTTAATTAAAAATTAAGTCTACGTGATGTTTTAACTCAAAATCTTCCCAGAAATAGTCCTTCATATTAAAGTGCTGACAAGTTCCTTTTATAAATAAACTTCTTTCGTTCTTATTTGATTTTTAAATATTGCAAACAACATGGTATTCTCATGATATTAATTAGTAACTTAGCATTGGTAAAAAAACAAAAATATTAACTACACCTGGTAAAAATTCTAAAGGAATCTTTGATATTATGAGATACTTTAAGAGTCCTCGTAAAACAGGTCCTATATATAAAGAAGTATTATTATTATTGTATAAAGAAGTTTATATGAAGAATGTCACTGACATTTGACGAAGCAAAAGAGTTATACAGAGGCAGAGGTACAGTTAGACGCTTTGTTCTTTCTGGATACCTAGCTAAGGATCAATCTTCAAATTTGGAACTAAAAAACTAAGTGTCTAACATTAAGATTCGTAAAAGCAAATACAGGAAACATTGTCTGTGAATTATCTGTGAATTAATAAATATTTTTTTGTATAAATAAATGTTTTTTCCTATAACTTAGCTACATAAGATCATTATATACAGTGGATGTTTCATTCATTCTACTGTTCACATCTACCTCGTGAGAGTTGACAGGGACAAATCGAATATAGCTTTTTGCAATCTCCTTCGAGAATTTAAACGGAGTGAGCTTAGAAGATATCATTTCCGTAGTAACTTAAATTTTGTATTACAATTTAATTTATTTATACAGGTGTTCCTCGATCGACCGAACAAAGGTGATCTATGGGCAGGGAACCTCATTACGTATCCATCCATCCACCCTCAAGTATGTTCAGCGATTTTCTGTGGTTTAGAAGATATTTAGGAGTTTATGGAATTTGTGACCACAAATAGTCTCCTACCCTCAGACTACCGTTATTCCGTTGATCAAGTTACATTATTTATATGTAATTTTCTTTTATATATATGTTCACACTATTCCATTACAAATTCTAATTATTTTTTGTGATTTTTAGTATCAGAATTTTGAACTTCAAATGTGACTGTCCCTTAACGTTAGCCACAACGTTGCTTACAAATATAAATATTTGAGTTCCTAATATTTATCTTTCATATTTTATAGATGAAAATCAAAAAACTGTTGTCACAACAAACTGAACAGAAACATAAATTGACCATTATTAGGCACTTGCCAAACAATAAAGGAACCAAAGTATTTATAATTTTCCGTTCTTCAAGAACAAAGAGATTTTATTAGCTAAAAGGCAACGGTAATGAAAATAAGAAACCCTCTCCTAATATATTTCTAAACAAATATTATGAAAACAATTTTCTCATTCCTCGGCCAACCCCTTTTGTTTCAAAGCGTATCGATTTATATAAAGTCTTTGATGAATAAGAATAAAAATAATAATATCCTGTACTGCGTTACACGGATTCAAATTATTTTGATTAATTTTCAAATGTAATTTTTGAGTAGATAATATAACAAAATATTGTGACCGTGACTGTAATCGCGACGGTTGTGGGTTCGATTCCTCGGGACAACTAATAATTTTTATTTAAAAAAATAATGTTTACTTACGTCACTCAATACGCAACATTTCGAAAATTGGAAAAACAGATAATTTGGATCGATTCAACGAAACAGCATACAAGTAAATCTAATAGAAACTAAAAATATATGTACAATCATAGATTAGTTAAAATCTATGATAGAACGAGCTAATCTAAGGGACTACTATATTTTTGTGTTGATTACTTCAATTTACATCTAAAAAATATGTCAAAAAAGGGAGAAATTAAGAGATTCCACAAATTGAGAAATTAAAAGATAAGCTTACTAATAAGATAATAAGATTATTGATTTTAATATACATTTTTTTAATAAATCCTCGCTCACACTAAAGATGGAATGTAGAAACAAGTGATGGATTATTATGAGTGTAAGGATTTATCAGGATCATAATAAGGATATGTATTAGGATCCTGATAACTCCTTGTCCAAATTTATTATTTAATCGTTTAGGCTATTTGTAGGATAGAATTTATGACAGGAAATAAATAATCGTAGTTCAAGCTGTTAAAGCCATGGTGTGTGTTCTCTAGTATAATAATAAAACATATAACATTTTCAGGGTACTTCCTGGTATCTTAAAATTTCCAGGAATTGATTGCTGGAATGTGTGTATATATTTCACCAGCTAATGCTCATCATTGTGAACAACTTTTGCTAATTGACCATTTCCTTATTTCTTACAAAGCTGCACATATATAATTTATAAAATAAATAAATCAGTATGTATGTAATGTATCCCGCACACATCAGGATAGGTAGAGGGAACCTAGTGTTAAGATACTCTGTTCCCCACTTTCTGCCGAATTCTGGAGGCATTGCATGTTGAGTGGCAGAACTCAACGCCGCGCTTTGCCTCGACACCAGAGCGAAGAAATGGAAATATAAATTTAAGTAAATATTTCATTTCACCTCTCATGAGGATCGAACCCACAACCAGTCGGTTTACAGACACTGTGTGCCCCTGCGCCACGACTGGCCTCATATAATTTATAGTTTTTTTTATTGCTTATTTTCCGGAATGTGAATCGATTCTACTATCTATCCTTCGCCAAACAAAAAGTTACAGTACTACTACTAATAAAATATATTCACCATGTTGTTCGCCGGGTTCTATATCTGAAGTCCTTATCAGATTGACGTTTAGTCTTACGGCTTGTAAAAATTTTTTTTAATAGTTCTGATTGCATATTATTCTTGGTATATGCAAGTATAAATATACAACAATTATACTTATACAAACATAAACAAAAACAAAGTCGTGGTGCAAGGGATAAGTCTGACCGTAAACGCGACAGGTTGTAGGTTTGATTCCTATTAGGTGTTGAGGCAAAGCGCGGTATTGAGTTCGCCATTTAACACGCAATGCCTTCAGAATTTAGCGGCAGAATTTCGAGCTGAGTGCGGGATTACAGCGTGAAGCTGAAAAAAAATACTTCAACGACATATGACAAATGACAAATATCAATAATAAGATTTTTTTATTAATTTATTATATTTTTTTATACGTTTTCTAAAAAGTATATATTATTGTATTTTTTTCATATTCTATTAACTTTTTGAAATCTAGTTATTTTTAGAGTTTGTGTCAACATAGCTAGCTATTTTTAAAATGATTTTTGCTAATTTCTCTTCGGTGTTTAATACACCGAAAGTAATCTAAGTATTTCAAGATTATTCTTGTGTTGGTTGTCTAAAACATGAAAATATTTACTTTTTTTCGACTTGGCTATGCTGCTGTTCCTTGACCTGGAATAGTTTTATTATTCCTATTATCGTTTTGGTTGTCTAAAGATTTTTTTTTCTTAATACTACCTTATAGTCACTGTTGTTTAATTTATAAGAAGTAAATAAATTAAATCTACAGAAAAGCTAATATAGATACATGTTTATGGAGTAGCTTTTTTTTTTATTATACTGAACCAAAATTATTTTATTTCCAAATTTAATGATTATTCTTTCTGATTGTTTTGGCCACTTTAAAAATATTATAAAACGTAAACTAGTACAGTTTCTAAAAATAAATAAAAAGATATAATTTATTTCTACTTCAACTACAATAGCAAAGATATTGAGATGAAAATAGCTTAGAGAAAAATCAGTCAATGAATATTTCAATTTGCTTCTTCACTGGCGAACCGAAGATCTTCTAGCATTTAGTATTTAAGTCAAAAAAAAATAAAAAGAAGTGGCATAGGAGATTTTCAACAGGGTTACTTATTTTTTTATTTTTATTTCATATTTTCGCTCTGGTAACGAGGCAAAGCGCGTTGTTGAGTTCCGCCACACAATACACAGTGTTGAGACGGTGTGGTGTGTTGAGTGGCGTAAATCCGGCAGAATATGAGGAATAGACGAGTTTCAGACTAGGTTCCCAGGTTCCTTCTGCCTACATTTTTTAGCTTGACGTGCATACTGTAAGGTATCCGGGGGTATCAAGTGTTAAGGGACACCGTCTGTCACTTTACTCCCAATTTTTAAGGCGCTACGTATTGAGCAGCAGAGCTCAAAGCCGCGCTTTGCCTTGTTACCAGAACGATAAAATGAAAAAAAACAAATAACAAATTAAGTAACCGTATAAAAAAAGTTTTAAAAAAAGAATTGAACCTACAACCGTCGTGTCTACACCCAGACACTATGCCACTGCGCCTTGATGACCTCAATTATCTATATAAATACGACATATATAATATGCACAACCAATCATCGCATTTCCTATCTTTAAAATACTAACAATCTAAAATCCGATTTAACTTGACTCTAATACGCTCTGTTATAATACACTTTTTGTAACCTTTCTCTTTATTTTCCCTTTTGGTGGCTATTTGCATATTGAATTTCGATAGGACGTTGAAATTTATTACATTCTTTAAATTTTGTATCGTACGCGGTACGTGGGTTCACAGTAAAAAAATGTATCTTTTATGGACCGTATAAGTAAGTGTATCGTTGCGAATTGGTTTTATGTGGTGTAATATTGGAGAGAAAAAGATAATTTTGGATAATATATGATTCACATATTTTTTTATTTTATACTGTGGATGTTAGACGTGTTTATTTTCTTTCTGTATAGTTATTGTTTTGAGGCGTTTTTTTTCTTTACGTATCTTTTATAAGAAGGTTACGCTTAAATTAATGGGTCACTGTGTTTTCTTGTTTTTAACCGTTCTATAATTTTTAACGGTTAAACTCTCATTGATTCTTTTTTTTATGGAAAAAGACAAGGCAAACGAGCGTTCGGGTCACCTGATGGTAAGTGATCACCGCCGCCCACAACCCCATGCAACACCAGAGGAGCTGCTGCCTGTAAGGTGGGTTGGGCTCCGTAGCCCGGCATTACCCGATGCGAAACGCAGTGGTATAAAGCCACTACTTCACGCCGGTTTTAAATGCCGGGGGTGGTAATGATCCGGTCGAGTCTCCCCAAAAAATTGATGCCAAATAAGTGTTATTCTAACTTTTATGATAAACCGTAGCAAAATTTTTGACGATATCTACAGAATACCTGTACCTGTCTTGTATTTTATTTTCTTTTTATCATAATGTGTTTTAATAGTCCCTAAGTACTGTATTAATATAGTTTCATTTAAAAAAAAATCTGGTTTTTATTTGAGCGTAAATGAATATTATTAATTTTCTGTGTCGCGTGTTGTTTGGCGAAACTCAACTTCTTTTTATCTTTCCTCGAGTAGGGATCGAACCCACAACCAGTCGCGTTTAACGGCTTTTTTGTGCCCCTGCGCCACAACTGGTTTCTTAAATTTTACAATATCATCACAACTTGACCTAGTAAAAATGTTGAAAAAAATAATAACGGGAAACATACATAGTTTTTGTCTAGCATTAAACATAACAATTATCTTCTCGAAATACAGTGACGGTGATTTTAAAATCTACATCAATTTAAAAACCTGTATATGAATGTCAATTTAAAAATTACTTTTAAAATGTGACATGCATTAGTAAGGTAAGGTTATTTTAATTTATTAGAGTAACATTCGTAAAGCGTGGGAACGGAAGTGGAATTATGTCGCGGTTGGATATATTAAAAAACTTTTTGGTTCACTTTGGGTTCACTCATTTCTATAGCTGCCACTTTTCATTCAAATGGAGAGGAAACTTATAGGATTTTATGCGTTATATGAAGATAGTATATATTTATATGTAATTGGAATCCAGTTTATGTCAATGTAGACTGAGAAAAGTTAGTGTTGTAGTGTTAAGAAACTCCGTTTCGCATTCAGACACTTCCGTTCCTAATTTTCAGTTGAATTTGTGAGGCATTGCTTGTTGGGTGGCGCAACTCAACGCCGCGCTTTCAGCACAAGAGCGACGAAATGAAATATTAAATATTTCACAATCACAATCTATCGTGTTGAAAGTCACACGCTTGTGCCCCTGCGTCATTTTCTTATGTAAAATATTTAACATAGTTAAGTGAACAAAATAACGTAGATGACAGATTTTAACGTTCAAATTTATATATATGGACTGTATATTTAAATCTAACGTATTTCAATTTTATTCAAATATTCTAATATTCGAAAATCATATTCAGCCGATGTAAATACATATGTTGTTGGATTCCGAATAAATAAATGTATAAAAGATGGAGAACGTATGTCTTCTTACTATTTTCTCTTATTACTACTGCAGGACATCTACAAAACTGAGTTTAAATATTTACATACAAACTACCTCTACCTTTCCTACTCCTACTCTATGTATAGAGCACAAATATATTCCATACATAATTTATATTATAATTTTATAGCTCATTTGTGTGTAATTCACAAACTAAATAAATAAAAACACCAGTTTATTTTTAATAAAAAGAAACGATCGGGGAAGGATTTTTTATAAATAAAAATAATTCAAAGCAAGTCGTGGCACAGGGGCACAAGTGTTTGACTGTAAACGTGACAGGTTGTGGGTTCAATGTCACTTGAGGAAATTAAATATGTATCATTTTCATTTATTCGCTCTGGTGTTGAGGCGAGGCGTTGAGTTCCGCCATTCAACCCGCAATGCCTCCAGAATGTAGCGAAATTGAAGAGCAGACTGTCTTAATACTCTGCCTAACCTGCTACATGAGAGGTACAGCGTGAAACTGAAAAAAAAAAACCATTTTTCCCAAATAGAAATCAAATTCACACTCAAAGATTTACAGTTAAACAACTATCCAACTACGTATATTGTTAACCTCCTTTTTGTTACTTTATTCATATATTTTTTCTACAATATTCTTATTAAGCCCTTACTTATAATATAATATGATAAAACATTAAAATGATATATAATATCTTCTAAACACGTTGTCCTCTCAAATACCGATACAACTTGTCAACCGATGCTTCATCAATCAATGTCCACGACCGATGTCCAAGTTTCACCTGCTTTAATAGATGAGGAGTAAAACTGGTAGAAAAATAAGGGACACGTATTTTATGGGCCAAAATATGTTTTTTTATTTATTATTTATTAACATATTAATTTTTATTTACATCGACAGTTATCTCTTTTAAAATCGGCTCAAATTTAATTTTGTAATGATTTGGTAACCAAGACGGACCGAGATTGATTACACTATAATATATGTCTTTTTCAGCTTCACACTGTATCCCGCATATGGCGGTGGTAAAGCGTGTTGAATGGCGGAAGCAACGTCGCGCCTTGATACGACAGTAAAGAAATTAAAATATTAATCAATCACCTTCACGCTGTATCTCGCACACAGCAGGGTAGGCAGAGGGAACCTAGTGTTAAGACACTCCGTCCCCCACTTTCTGCTGAATTCTGGAGGCATTGCGTGTTGAGTGGCAGAACTGAACGCTGCGCAGAGACACCAGAGCGAAGAAATGGAAATATAAATTTAAGTAAATATTTCATCTCCTCGAGTGGGGATCGAACCCACAAACAGCCGGTTTTACGGCAATTATGTGTTATGTTACGTCAACGTAATTAAAATATTAACAAATAATAAACAATTTCGCCGAGTCGGAATCGAACCCACAACCGTCGCATTTACACACGCTTGTGCCCATGTGTCACGACCTCTAAATTTTAAATGATAATTTTTTTAAATACTATTGATATAATAAAAACATATATTTTCAAAGTAGTTTTAGCATTTAATATACGAATACTTACTTACGCACTATAATCCTCTTATATTAAAAGCTTAGGTTTTGTGGTAAGAGTATAAATGTTTTATAAAAATGTTTTTAAAATTATACAATTTTTAACATACTACGAGTTTCTATCTACTGCTAAAAGTATTTACCTTAATAACTTGACCGTGACAGATATGGAATAATGTAAGTTCTTTTGTCTACGTTTTATTATTTTTTTTATCGTTTAAAGTAGCACTGAGGTAACTGAGGCCGTTATGGCGCAGGGGCACAAGCGTGTGACTGTAAATGCGACGGTTGGGGGTTCGATTTTCTTTAATTTAATTTCTTCGTTCTGGTAACTAGGCAGAGCGCGACGTTGAGTTACGCCACTCAGCACGCAATGCCTCAAGAATGGAACGAAAAGTAGGAAACAGAACTGTCTGCATGGAAGTTTCTAGGCTCTGCATACTCTGCTAAGACAGCGAACGGGATACAGCGTGAAGTTAAAAACATTTATTTTTCAGTTTCACGTTTTTAGCATAGCAGGTTACAAATTTATTACTAGTATAGTTACACTATCATTTATTATTCTCTCAAGTCCAGATCAAGCTCGGGACCATCCTGTTAATGGTCAGACACTACTCCATTGACCACGACGTCTCAAAATTATATTTAAAATAAAAAAGAATTAGCAGCAAAATACTCGGTTGTCCCTTCAGAACTTATAGATATTTTAATTTTATTATTTAACCACCTATTACTTTTACGCTGTAACAAAAAATAGAAAAGGCTAAAAAAATATATTTAATTACATTTTTTACGTTGACGTAACATAAACACATAATAGAAGTATATATCTTTTTTATCTTCATACTTTATCCTACGTATAGGAGAGTAGGCAGAGGAAATCTGGGAACCTTATCTTAAAACACTCCAACCCATTAAGACAAATCCATTCCCCACTTTCCGCTGAATCCTGGAGGTATTGCGTGTGAAGTGGCGGAACTAAATGTAGATTTTAATAAATCTCACGTTATATTAATCCTCCAAACTTTATTGACATTTAAATGGATATTTAAACAAATTATGAATATAAATAAAAGTAATAAGTGCTTAAGCAAAAAGCTTTTAACGTTAAAACATCCTCATAACAGTAATGGCCATGGTCAAGCGAACTGAGCCGAACTGGAAACTTTTTTAATATAGCAACCACAACATAATTGCCCACTCGTTTGACACAGCGTGTTTCACAAATATATACTACTTATCTTTAGTTTTGTATAGAATTATTAATATTTGTAGAATCTCCCATTTAAAATTTTCAGATTTTTTTGAGAAGAACCCTGTAAAAAAGATTTGATTGGTTCAAGATTGATAATCTTTCTATTTTGCAATATAAATATTATTTGTTTTTTATCAGCTTTTCGCTGTATCCCGCAAATAGTAGAGAAAACATTCTTTTAGGACACTCCGTTTCTCCCTTGAATTTTTTGAGTCATTCCGTGTTGAGTGACGAAACGCTGAGATTTTACCTTGGTGCCAGAGCGAAGAAATAAAGAGAAATGAAATGATATTAATAAGTAATAAATCATTTCCCCGAATATAGATCGAACCTGCAACCATCACGTTACAATCACACCCTTGTGCCCCTGCGCCACGACTGTGATTCGACTTAAAACTTATTTTCATTATATATTTGTTCTATAAGTTCCCTTTACAAAATTCTAAACTATTGAGATTAATGTTTGTTATATGTAATATCTTCTAAATTTTGGCAATTATAATACAGTAAATTTCACAATCCTTTTAATTCATCAGGGGCAGTAGTATACACTCTTAAGGTTAAGATGAATCGAATGGTATGACAAACCATTCTCTCTCTACAACGCCATAGATACAAACAAACAAAAATAGACTGACTAAATCAATACTCATATTTGTGCAGTCAGATAAGAATATACTAATCAATTTTAACTTAAAAAAATATGATTATCTATCAATTTCATTGTATTTTTAATTATTTCTCGTTTAAATTATGTCACTCAGATATTTTTTTTTTATTTTTTATTAGCTTCACGCTGTATCCCGCACACAGCAGGGTAGACAGAGGGAACCTAGTGTTAAGACACTCCGTTCCCCACTTTATGCCGAATTTTGGAGGCATTGCGTGTTGGGTGGCAGAACTCAACGCCGCGCTTAACCTCGACACCAGAGCGAAGAAATGGAAATATAAATTTAAGTAAATATTTCATCTCCTCGAGTGGGGATCGAACCCACAACCAGTCGGTTTTACAGTCACACCTCGTGCCGCTGCGCCACGACTGGCCTCAGATATGTTTATTTATATATTTTTTTATTTTAATTTAACTATTTGGTATAAATTGTCGACATAACATATCATTTAAAACCCCAAAATAGTTTGTGACGACGGTATTATAATCGATATTTATGGTACATACTATTTTCTATAGTTGATACTCTACTATAAAAAAAGTATTTTTTTAATATGAGGCCGTCGTGGCGCAGGGGCACAAGATGTGACTGTAAAAGCAACGGGTTGTGGGTCCCGATCTCCACTTGAGGAGATGAAATATTTACTTAAATTTATATTTCCATTACTTCGCTCTGGTGTCGAGGACAAGCGCGGCGTTGAGTTCTGCCACTCAATACGCAATGCCTCCAGAATTCGGCAGAAAGTGGGGAACGGAGTGCCTTAACACATTAGGTTCCCTTTGTCTAGTCTACAGTGTGCGGGATACAGCGTGAAACTGATTTATTTTGATTTATTTTCAAATAATGCAACTTTCACGTTTGAATTTTACTAAATTCAAACGTGAAAGTTGCATTATTTGCACTGCACTGTATATATTACACTGCAGAAATTTACTACAAAATACTATTTTATAATTTATTTTATAGTTTTATTTTTTAGTCTGTTATTTTGTTGCTTCACGTTGCGTTGCATGTTGAGTGACGGATCTCAACGCTGCGTTTTGGCTCTACACCAGAGCGTAAAAATCAAAATATTAAATATTTCAGTAACTCGAGAGGGAATCGAATCCACAACCTGTCGCATTCCACTAACAATCTCTAAGCACCTAATCAAAAAAGTTTTAGCGCAACTAAGGAAATAACACAAATAAATGAAGGGAACCGTAGAAATCAATCAATAAAAATTTCAATTTTCTTCCCGAGTGGCTGACCGAATATTTTCCGACGTTGGCCATAACTCGACTTTACATTTGAATATCATACATACATTTCTTTGTTTTTTTCCTTCTTTTCCACCCCTTATCTTACCCTTGTGATTTTTTCGAACATTTGCATATAGAATTTGGATGGAGTGCTGGAATTTATTACATCGATTGAATACTCTACTGTTATAAGAATATAGTGGTGTGATTCTATTTTTCTTTAGATTACTACAGATAAAAGAGTAGTACAGTCGTTATTTTTTATGTGTTTTGACTTTTATGGATTCTTCGATATATTCTTGTAGTTTTTCCTTGAGATCTCTGTAAATGTTATTTCGATACGCAATTCCTATAAATATTTTTATACAATACAAATATTATTGTGTGGAAAAATCTTAAGTTAAATTATTATTTGAACATTTATTAGGGAACAGTTAACACGTAAGAAATATTTTAGAAATATAGTTATAAATTTAGATAAACATATACCCCGCATACACAAGGGTGGGCAGAGGGAACCTCGTGTTAAGACACTCCGTTCCCCACTATCCGCCAAGTTCTGGAGGCATTGCGTGTTACGTGGCAGAACTCAACGCCGCACTTTGGCTCGGGGATCGAACCCACAATCAGTCGGAGATAAGTTTTTTAAAAAAAAATTAAAATAGCTATTTTTTTTGTGATTTTTGTTATTGTAAGGAAGATGAGAAGCGAAAGAGAGCTGTTATAATAAATTAAAAAAAAAGATTTATTTTTAATTCTGTATATTCTTATGTTAATCGGATACACAGTTACACATTAATAGATCCATTTTATTCATTAAAATTTTACCTGGTGTATATAGTGTCTATAATCAAAATTATTAAATTATCCAATAATTTATACAACTAAAGTGGAGATCGAATCCACAACCTGTCGCGTTTACAGTCGTACTGTGTGCCCCTGTGCCACGGCTGGTCTCTGGTCTACATATTATTATATATCAACGTAAATCAAATTGAGGCCAGTCGTGGCGCAGGGGCACAAAGTGTGACTGTAAAATCCACTGGTTTTGGGTTCGATCCCCGATCAAGGAAATAAAATATTTATTTACATTTATATTTTCATTTCTTCGCTCTGGTGTCGAAGCAAATCGCGGCTTTTAGTTCCGCCACTCAACACGCAATTCATCCAGAACTAGGCGGAAAGTGGGGGACGGAGTGTCTTAACACTAGGCTCCCTCTGCCTACCCTGCTGTGTGCGGGATACAGCGTAAAGCTGCAAATAAAATATATACAAGAATAAAAAATAACAAACTAACATTATGATACACGTATCTCAGGAATATAGATGAAAATCCATAACTTCCCAAAACTAACAGATCCAGAGAGGAATCGCGTATATTTGAAAGGGCACTAGGAGTCGTATATCAAGAGCGGTGCAGGCATTGAGGGATGCTGTAATATCCGCCAAGAAATGGCATCTCTGAGTAATGCTTGGGATGTAGACGGAATAAAAGCTTTGGAGAATACTTATATCATAGCTGGGGAATTGTAAATGTTTTCACATATTGTTAAAAATGGTGAAGAGCTGAAGATGTAATTTTTTATTCTTAATTAATCAAAAGTTATATTTATATTGTATTGTAGTGTTTGATGCTAGTTTTCTTAAATTTATTTATGCCTACCTCTTTTACTTTATTTTTACAGTCTTTACTACGTCTTTTTAGCTTCACTGTATCTCGCTGTATCTCGCATACAGCGGGTCAGGAAGAGGGCCGAATCAAAGGGAACATAAGTGTGATAAGACACTCCACGAATCACCCAATTTTCAAGTCATTGCATGTTTAGTGACGGAACTTAATGCCGCTCTTTGTTTTGTTACCTACAGAATTGAACCTGTAACCACTACGGCCACTCAGAATGAGATATGTATGTTATGAAAATGCTAAAAAAGCTCTTTTTTGTTAATCACCAAGCACTTTAGATGTGAAAAGGAGACTCTATAGAAATAAATAAAAAAAAGAATAAGAAGCAAATAGCTTTTAAGTAACTTACTAAAAATAAGCGAACAACCTTAGCAAATCCAATCTTAGAAATAAAAGAGTGAGTGTGAAAAATGAACCAACGTAAATGTCGATATGTTATTAATGGAATTTCAAGAAGTTAAATCCACGTAGAGACGATTTTTGTGTTTTTTTTTATTATTCGTACATACATATGTCTGGTAGTATTTCTTAAAGATGTTACTTTATTTTTGCTTATTTTGCCTAGATTTATTTGTTTAGGATGTAATTTAAATTTATTTCACATTAAATTTATTATAATGAATTTCATTTATTTAACAGTTACATATTATTTTAAAAATTCTTTATTTAAGAGTGAGATCATTGATTTAAAACATAAATAAATTATTAATTTGTACAAAAAAAGAGGACATCGACGTTGTTTTTCTTTTTTAAACATTTTTTTTATTTTCATACGACTCAAGACAAAAATATATATTTTTTTACATTTTTAAAGTGCTATTCCACACTTAGGAAAGAAATGTACTTATTTAGGAAACGTATAAAAATTTGACCGTAGCGGGACTCGAACCCGCACCTCCTGGAAACTGACCAGGTGCTCTGACCACTAAGCCATACGTTGTCCTTAAGCTACGTAGAAAATTTTATACGCTTGTCACAACTTATTTATGTTGTTAGCATCTCTGTAGGGAGATTTTTACAAATTTACGCTGCTCAAAGATAATTACTAAGAAATAATATTTTTATACTTACTTACATGAACAATATTGTATTTGAACGTTTATGTACACTTTAAATTCAATAACTAAAATTCAAAATACCACTATAAAAACAAAATTACATAGAAAAATAAAAACAAACACTAAAAATACACGAACACCAGCCAAAAACAAAATTATTCACACAGCATTAGCATATTACAGCGAAACTCACCTAAAAACTAGTACCTAGCTAAATATTTATATGTTTTCCATCATAATAATTCTATTCACGAATCGTAATTTACTTTGGTAGTTGCGTTTTTCGTTACTATTTACATAGAGATAGTTAAATGCCGCGTTCAGCTAATCACTGGTAGAGTAAACAAAAAACGTTACCTCCCCATCGTTTGTTAGTAAAGCTGGAGTCGAGCCAACCGCAGGTAGAGAGCAGGTAACGTTGTATACTACCAGATCGATTTGGTGCATTCGTTGTAACAGGTGCTAATTGATTTCCATAGATTGTCTGCGTGCTCAGAATGTTTGTTGCGATATAATTGAGACGTTGGATGTCTTGGTTTGTTTATTTTTTTAAAACATTTTTAAAGTGAATCAGCTTTACGCTGTATCCCGCACATAGCAGTGTAGGCAGAGGGAACCTAGTGTAAGACACTCCGTTCCCCACTTTCTGCCGAATTCTGGAGGCATTGCGTGTTAAGTGGCAGAACTCAACGCCGCGCTTAACCTCGACACCAGAGCGAAGAAATGGAAATATAAATTTAAGTAAGTATTTCATCTCCTCGAGTGGGAATCGAACCCACAACCAGTCGGTTTTGCAGTCACACCTCGTGCCACTGCGCCACGACCGGCCTCTAATTTTATTTTATTTTTAAAGTGTTATTCCACACTTAGGCAAGAAAAATGCTTATTTTGGAAACGTATAAAAATTTGAACGTAGCGGGAATCCAACCCGCGCCTTTTGGAAACCGAGCAGGTCGAAAATAATTCAAAATAAGTATTTTTGGTTAATTTTGTTTTTCAGATTTCTTTGTTTAGATTGATATAAATTATAATTCAAGGTTGTCGTGATGTAGTCACATAGAGTGTGGTGGTAATTGTGACGGGGTTCACTTACAAGGATTCGATTTCTTCTCGAGGCAATGAATTATATTTATTTCTTAGCTCGGTCGATTGCCAGAACGAAGAAATGAAAATATTAAATATTTAATTATTTCGAATTGAGATGGAACCCACAACATGTCACGTTTGTGTCACATGTTTGTGCCATTGTGCCACGACTAACCTTAACACATACATATTTGTATTTTAAATTATTTTTATTGGTATTCATTAATATTGAATTCGACTTTTCATGACATTAGTAGATTAATAGATTGTAATAATAAAAATGTGTATATATTCAAATTTATAATTTTTGTTCGTAGTGTACATATTATATAAAACCAGAGTCGATGTAGTGCAGTGGGACAAGACAAAGCGCGGCGTTGATTTGGGCCACTTGACACGCAATGTCTCGAAATCAGGCGGATTTAACACAAGGCCCTCTGCTTACCCCGCTGAAATACCGCCATGCGTGAAAGAGCGTGAAGCCAATATTAATATAGTAAACTGAAAACGCGTTGTTAGCTAACATCCGCCTGTATACGTGCAAACTAGTAGTCTAACTTCACTTAAAAGTTTTCACGACATTGTATGCAGTTGACAACTAACATAATTGAAAATAGAGATCGCAAGCAGGAACTCAAAGGGAAATACGGGAGAATACAAAGGAAAAGGAAATTTAACAAATATAGATATATATTATAAATTCGTATTCCATTCCATATTCCCCTGATGGTTGCGAGTTCAATCTTACTTAGTTTTATTTCCTAATGTAGGGAGATAAAGATTTATAAAATGAGATTAAGGTGGAGAACGGAGTGTCTTAACACTGATTTCTACTACTATTTACTAAAATTATTACTCAGATAAAAACCTTTTACTAATAATTAGTAGGTACTTTAAGTATTATCCTAGCTATTATATGAGTGTATTTTGAACCAGATTACATTATTAACAGTAAAAAGTGTCCGTTAACAAATATTTGGCGTTGGTCAGTTACTATAATAGAGTTAACGATATTTTAAACTAAAAATTCGACATTTGTTCTAAAAATGTAATTAACTTTCAATTAAGCATTCATGTGTGATTTTAGAATCATCTTATTTTATATGTAAATACATATTGTTGTTGCAGTTCTCGACTGTTATTTTATGCATTTTTTTATAAATTGGCCGTCAGCAGTTTCAACTTTTTTTTCGATCAGCGGGATCAGCAGAGGGAATCCACTTTCCACTGTAGTCTTCGATATATTGCATTTTGAGTGGCATAACTCAACGCTGCGCTTTGTATAGCTCAGTTGTTCAGCTTAATATAAATGGACAAATAAAAAAATAATAAAAAATCGAAGCAATCGTTATGCATTAGAAATAAATGTTTCTTTTGTCTTTAAATTATGTTAATTAATTAATATATTGGTACTCAATTACTTTAAGCATTTTTTACATTTATAAAGTGTTATTGTAAACTTAGGAAGAAAATTGTAAATAAGCAAAAAAAAAACTTTTTTTAGAAAGGTATAAAGGTAAAAATCTGAACGTAGCGTAAGCTAACAACATAAATAAATTGTAACAGGCGTATAAGAATTTCGCTCTAGCGTGATGAGAACGTATGGCTTAGCGGTCAGAGCGCTTCAAATTTTTTACATTTCTAAAAAATTTTTTTCTTTCCGAAGTGTTGAGTAACACTTTAAAATGTGAAAAACGATTTTGATATGTTTTAACTCATTAATTACATATTAATGAATAAAAACAGCATCTCAAGATCGATTTCAGACTTGAGAGTGATTTATAAATACGGGTCTTACACTCACCTTCAATGCTCCAGCCAAATTACGGAAAGGAATATTATCTTTTATGCAATTTAGTTATTAAAATGGCTGACTACCAAAGAGCAATAGCGTTTTACAATAAGTAAGTAGTATATATTATTGTCGGTAAATATAATAAATTAATAATTATATGTGTGTTGTTCTCATTTAGGAACTTTTTTTACTTTTCGCTGTATCATGTACATAGCAGGGTAGAGGAAAACTGGGAACCTAGAGTTAAGACGCTCTGTTCCCATTAAAATATTTTCATCCCCCACTTTCCACCGAATTCTGTAGGAATATTACATATTTCATTTCTTCAAGTGGGAATCGAACCCCTAATCGACAGTTGCATCTTAATGCCCCTCACCGACTGGCCTCATTCTAGTAGTTATCTCATATTTTTTTTCCAGTACTATATTTTGCACAATAGCTAACACAATTAATAATAAAATTTTCGGCATATAACTAAAATGTTTTCGTCCAAAATAATTTAGAAGTGCAACAGTTTGAACTATTAATTCAAATGAAGTTTAATCAAAACACATTTATTTGTCAAAATTTTAAAGTGAAACTTTTAATAAATTTAAGCAGTAAGCATTTAAAGGCAATGAGAATAAAAAAGGGATAGAGAGCTACTCATTGCCAACACTGAACGTTACTTCAACTGCACTTACACCATGTTGCCGCACTCTCACATGCTTTCGGAGCGACTTCAAACACTTTTAACTTTTTAAGTTTAAACTACTTTTTTATAGAGGAGTAGAAAACTTAATTTATGTATTATATACATTATCTATTTCCACATTTTAGCAATTAAATATAGTGTTAAGACACTCCATTTCCCACTTTTATCTCAATTTTTGAGATATTATAAGTGTTAAATAGCGAAATTCAAGACCACGCTTTCTCTTGTTACCACAGTCAGTGAATGAAAATAGCATTCCTCGAGTGGGACTCGAACCTACAACGGTCACGTTTGCTACGCCACAACATTCAATATATGAAGCTTTCTATTACTCAAATACTTTTTAGCAAAATATATAAGCGTATTACTAATTCCTGGATTATTAAAACTGTCAATACAAATTTGTTGTTTTCTTTTCTGTTTCACTCTGTACCCAGCATATAGTAGGGAAGAGAATCAAAATGTTAAGATATTACGTTTCCCACTTTAAAAAAGGAAAAGTGGGGAGCGGAGTGTCTTAACACTAGTTTCGCTTTGCCTTCTCTACTGTATTGAAATAAACGTGAAGCTTTTTTATATATACTTTTGTCCTCTATATCTATATATAGAACTGTCTGAGAAAGTTTAACTTCAACTGCACCTTCTGACACTGAGCTACGTTCAGAATAACGTTCTCATTTTAACTTGCTGAATTACGAGTAGGTGTTCCAAGTGGAGCTAGTGTAAAAGATTTTGATATTGATATAACTTTTTTACTTATAACCGGATTTCAATAAAAAAAAAGCTATATATAGGGAATTTTGCTAAAATGTTTAATCAATAAAATACATATAAATCAGTTGAGCCATTTCTGAGATTAGCGAGCACAAGCGCACAAAGTGTCAAAAATATATATATTTTTTTAGTTGTGGGTTCTATTACATTGATAGATGGCCTCTGTAATTGTTTTCCCCACAATGGTGGGAACATAGGAGTGTACAGACAGCGATCAGTTACAATTTTAATATACGTGTTGCAGAGTATGAATCACGAAACGTCAATGAAAACGTCAAGTTGTTTGATTTGGATGTATTCAAAGGATGGCAACACTGTCAGTTGTCAGCTGTTTAGGGAAGTGGGGTGAACGACGCGTTCGTCATCTGACTTCACCGCGTTCCGAGTACGAAGAAAGTCCTAACGAGTCAGGACTGCCTGCCCAGGCCCACGTGCCTCGCTTCGTTATATGTATTGATAAGAAAAGAAGAATTACATTTGGTTTTTTTTGTGTTTAATAATGTGGATATTTTAAAAATATATATATAAGAAAATTATGTACAGTTACTATAATAGCCAGTAACTATAATGAGGCCGGTCGTGGCGCAGCGGCACGAGGTGTGACTGCAAAACCGACTGGTTGTGGGTTCGATCCCCACTCGAGGAGATGAAATATTTACTTAAATTTATATTTCCATTTCTTCGCTCTGGTGTCGAGGTTAAGCGCGGCGTTGAGTTCCGCCACTCAACACGCAATGCCTCCAGAATCAGGCAGAAAGTGGGGAACGGAGTGTCTTAACACTAGGTTCCCTCTGCCTACCCTGCTGTGTGCGGGATATAGCGTGAAGCTGATTTTACTATAATAGCATAATGCGAGGGATAAAGTTATGTAGGTTCTGTTCAGATTACAGTTCATGGATCTTTAGATCCGTGGGACGAACTGGATCGTAAATCATCCAACATCGTATTTTAATACGAATGTGATTTAATACGAAACCAGAATTTACAATGCAAATACGAGGATAAAATCTGATAAATCATAATTTTAGTTTCATAAAAAATCAGCTTCACGCTGTAGTGACTTCATAGAAAAAATATTACAAAGCTATATTTGTAGTTCACTTCGTAAAAAACCGTGACATACTAAAATTGGCACGGAACCCTCGGTGGGTAAATCCGACTCGCACTTCACCCTTTTTTAACATCTTTTACCGATCTCTACATCTACTAGTCTACTAGCCATCCTTTTTAATTGTACGATCACTTAATAAACATTTATACTAACACAAAGATAATATAAAGAGAAATTGAGCTTAATTTCAGTTTATTTTTATTTAAAATTAAAACAAACGAAGAAGTTAAATAATAGCACAAAATAGAACTTTCCGTTTCCAGCAAACAAATTTCTAACAGAACGTACAAAAGTTCAACTGGTAGCACTAACGATTTCAAATTTGGCTCCACTCCAGCCGCCAATCTATTAACAATACAGCCATTTTCAGTAACTATTCTCCAATAATACATATATACTTATTAGTTAAAACTCACTGTGAACGGTTAGTCGTTAGTTAACTCAGTTAATTATGTTAGACTTATATGTATTTAAATAAGCTTCACGCTTTATCCCGCACACAGCGTGGTAGGCATGGAGTAGACACAGAGGGAACCTAATGTTAAGTACACACCGTTTTCCATTTTCCACTGAATTCTGGTGATGCACGTTGAGTGACGAAACTCAACGCCGCGCTTTGCTTTGGCACCAAAGCGAAGAAATTAAAATATAAATTTAAATTCAAAATCAGCTTCACGCTATATTCCGCATACAGTGACGTAGGCAGAGGGAATCTAGTGTTAATACACTCCGTTCAAGACTTTTCACCGAATTTTCCGAAGCATTGCTTGTTGAGGTGCGCAGCTCTACGCCACGCCTTGCGTCGGCACCAGAACAATGAAAATATAGCTTATGCTCCTGCACCACGACTGTCTTGTATATAATTATAATACATTTAAAGTAGGCCAGTCGCGGCGCAGCGGCACGAGGTGTGACTGTAAAACCGACTGGTTGTGGGTTCGATCCCCACTCGAGGAGATGAAATATTTACTTAAATTTATATTTCCATTTCTTCGCTCTGGTGTCGAGGTTAAGCGCGGCGTTGAGTTCTGCCACTCAACACGCAATGCCTCTAGAATTCGGCAGAAAGTGGGGAACGGAGTGTCTTAACACTAGGTTCCCTCTGCCTACCCTGCTGTGTGCGGGATACAGCGTGAAGCTGATAAAAAAAAATATTTAAAGTAATAGAGATACATAGGTAGGTATATTCTTAAAACGTCCTTTCCTGTTATTTAATCTCATCTTCTGTCTTTGAGACTACAAAAAAAATAGAAACAAGTCTATAGTAAACACTCATTCGGAGAAATGATTTTCATCTCTCCGCGATGGCAAGACAAACCGTGGCATTGAGTTCTGTCACTCTACACGTAATATTTAGTATTCAGTCGAAAAACTGAAAACAGAAAGTTCAAAACAATCTAGTAATAAAAGAGGTAGCTGTATAAAGAATTACCATGCAATATAAGTTAGATTTTTCACTTTTACGCTCGAGTACAGTTTGGAGTAAGGCCAAAATATTGTTCAAGCACACTACAATATCTATTATAAATATATATTTTATCATCTCGTAGATAACATCGCAACCTCTGACCAGCCAGTCATATGGCTAGTCGTGGCGAAAGGGCACAAGCGAGTGACTGTTAACGCGACAATCATAGGTTCGATTCCCACACACGAAATTGAATATTTTATATTATCTTTATCTTTTTCCTCTCTTATCTTTTTCTTTGCTCTGGTAACGAAGCAAAGCACGGCGTTGAGTTCCGTCACTCATGTCTTAACACTATCTAATTTCCCAGATTCTCTTTGCATAACCTGATATGTGCGGGATACAGTGTGAACTTAAAAAAACATATACGTACAAAATAAATAACATAAGAAACACATTCCACTATTAAAATATATTTTTTAAAACCAACATTTAAACTAAAATTTTTCATTTTACAGAATCAACCTAATTTCAAGTTCAATTTAAAATAAAAAGAGTAAAGAAAATCTGGCAATTTTAAAACTCCGGTTATTACAATCTTGCGCCAGTTATTCAGAGGCATTAAGAGTTCCGACTGTTATTGCAAATGAGTTTGTAGAGTTCGCTGTAATGGATCCGGATTTTTTACGATGCATGCAAAATTTACGTGTTTTCACGTCAGATTCATACAAAAATGTTTATTTAAAGGGTGATAAAGATAAGGAATTTCTTTTTTTTTTCCAGCTTCACGCTGTATCCCGCACAGAGTAGGATAGGCAGAGGGAACCTAGTGTTAGGACATTCTGTTCCCCACTTTCTGCCGAATTCTGGAGGCATTGCGTGTTGAGTGGCAGAACTCAACGCCGCGTTTGTCCTCGACACCAGAGCGAAGAAATGAAAATATAAATTTAAGTAAAAATTTCATCTCCTCGAGTGGGGATCGAACCCACAACCAGTCGATTTACAGTCACACTTCGTGCCGCTGCGCCACGACTGGTCTCAGTAAGGAATTTCGATTGTTACTATTATATATATGAAAGCAAACTTTAGAAAACGAGCTATTTTTTAGGTGGACCTATAAGAGGTTTTATGATGACGAGTACGTTAGATCATTCAAGGAATTTATACAATTTATTTTAGCTGCTCTTAAATAACTTATTTATTTTTTTATGAATAAAACGACAAAATTTTTTTTAAATATTTATTCAAACAGTACAAAAAATAGTAATGGCACTAACAGTTGTTTTCGATGAACTATTTTAAGAAACGTTAATTTTAATTAAAACAAAGATTAGATTAACAAATAAAAATAGTCCTTACAGTTTATGGCTTACGACTAAAAATTTAAATACATGACAAGTTTTAGTTAAATTTAAAATTAATAACGTACAAACACAATAATAATAACACTAACAATAGTGCAATTTACTTTTTAAATTCAATGTAACTTATTTTACATGACATTCAAATTTTACTTAGCTTATTGGTACTTAACTTTATTAGTTCTTCATTTTTATTCTACGAAAATAGTCAATAATAGTCAGCAATAGTCAACAATATTCAACAGTAGTCAATAATATAATAGTCAATAATAGTCAACAATAGTCATTAATAGTTAATAATAGTCAACAATAGTCATTAATAGTTAATAATAGTTGATAATAGTCAATAATAATCAATAATAGTCATTAATAGTCAATAATAGTCAATAATAATTATAAAACATACATTTAAATAACGATCTAATTAATAATTAAATATTAACGCAAAAAAATATAATAAACATACTATAAAAGTAAAGTTTTAAGTAACCCATTCCTTTTTGTAAAAACATTATTACGCGATTTATTTTGAATAATTTTGTAGTTATAGCAGTTTTATTATAAACACATTATACATAAGTATATTTAACTAAAATATTTTCAATTTATTTTTTTAATTTCGTGTAAGTGTAACATACCCTTGATTGACATTCTCTTTTTTTTTTATGGAAAAGGACAAGGCAAACGAGCGTCTCAATATTATTTAACCAAAACTATTTACTAGCTAATGTGCCGGCCGCGTTGATTATTACAAAATAATAGAAATTTGATTTCTACAGAACTAACAATATAATTTTAATAAAATAAATAAAACCATTATAGTACTGTGCCTACTGTTGGTTAGAAATACTTTCTTTTTTTATAAATATGCCAAACTTGTTTATGTACTTTAAAAAAAGGATATTTATATAAATAATACTTTTTTATTACTTCACAGAAAAGAATAAATATAGAAGAGAAATAAGGGAAATAATAAATAAATATCTTGGGAAATATAGGTTTCATTGAAATTAAGGTGAAAAAGAGAGTTTAAATTTTGTAATACGACATTTGTGTTTATATTTGCACTATTGGGCGCCACGACTGGCCTCCAAATAAAAACGAAAATTAAAAATCAATTATTCAGTCATTAGTTGTGTCTTCAAATATATAAATAATATAAATTAAATATAGCAATAATAACTAAAAAACTTATGAGTATAAAGTGAAAATTAAACTTAGTAAGCGTGTTAAGTTATTTTCATTGATATACTTAAAATTTAAATGTTCATTAAAAATATACATTTTGCAAAACTTATAGTAATAATACTATATTTTGTTTATTCAAAAACATTTTAGTATAATCAATTAATATATTTAAAGTAAAAATAAAAAAAAGAATATTCCATGTCAATGTTCGACGACAAAATATCGACATGAAAAAAAAACATAGTCAAAAAAAGCTAACTCATTAGTAGTTATAGATGATCCGTTGTAAGACTGAATTTACAAAAAAACATAGAAATAAGTCAATCACAATGACACAAAAATAGCATCAGCAAAAAAAATACCACAAAACAAGAGCAAAAATACCATTTGTTTATATGAAGATTATATATTTTTTTCCGAATGGACTTAATGCTGTTGACCTGGATTGGTCTTAAGAGCGTCACCGGGCTGAGAGCTCGCCCCTGAAGAAAAAATTACGAGCGTTGATGGACGCTCGTGAAGTGTTGGCGCTCGCGGGGGAATGCCCCGCGTACGCTAGTCATGGGGGATTTCGACCGTTGGGCCCCGTCGCGCCGAGGCGCGAACGTGCCGTGAGATAGGACTGGGAAAATTATATTAATTTATATATCATATTAAAAAAAATATTGGAGAGTTTGTATACTGGCATCGTAACTATTTTTTTCTGACCAAACTTGCACATTTTTTTATGTTGGCATCCCATTGAATACTGGATGAAATTACATAATAGTTCTAAGAACAAACCAATTATAATCATCTAATATCGATTCGAGGTAAACTCGTTTTCTTCTCGAGGTTGATGTGAAATTGTATTATTTTTTATATTTTTTTTTGCTGTGACGCTTACTGAGTGACAAATGACAAGGGTTATTGTAATTACACTTTTTGTATGTCTTTGTAAGTTCAGCTTAAAAGTGGAACATTTCTACATATTTCTAACAAATGTCAGTTTCTCTTGGAGAGTACGAATAAGTCTCAAATAGGCTTAGTTTTATTTCATACAATCGTATTAATTATAATTTTTTAAAATGTGATAATTTGATAACATACATGACCAGCAGTTGAAACGAGGTACCAACAACTAATACAGCTGTTCTAGCCTTCGCATTTATTTTTTTAACTAATTACTATAAACCTGGTATCCGGTTATCAAATGTTTCAGTATTTTGATCATGATACCGCCTTTGATATCTAGAAAAAAATATTTATAATATTTAAAAAATATATTTAAACACTAAACCGTCGTAGCGCAGGAGCCAAGGGTGTGACTGTAACGTGACGGTTGTGGTTTCGATCTCTTCTCAGAGGAACAAATTATTATTTATTAATATTGTCATTTCTTCGCTCTGGTACCAACGCAAAAGCAAATTCAGTTCCACTACCCAAAAGCAAAGCCTCGAAAGAAATTCGGCTGAAAGTGGAGAACGGAGTGTCTTAATACTAGGTTCCCTCTGCCTATCCTGCTATATCCGGGATACGGCGTGAAAATGAGGCCGTTGTATTCAGGCAGTATGAATACATACAGCGCGACCCCTGAGTTTACCAAGAATCAACAAAAGTGAGGATCAAAGTGTCTTTTCTCATTTCTGCCGGTTATTATTAGAAAATATTATTTTTGTTGTAATATATTTATATAAAAAAGAATAAATAATTAAAACTTACCTAGGGCGGAGATGTCTAAATCTTCTATGCTCTTTCGAGGTAGCCTCTACACATAAAACTATGAGCTTTTTGTCACAGGAGTACCTGAAAGAAATATTATACACAAAATAAATGAAAAATGTCATTAAAATTATTTTTTTAATTTTGAATCTAACATATTTCATAAGTATTTTTGTTAATTGTGTTTTATATAAAAAGTTGACATATATTTGTGAAAATTGTAATGATTACAAAAAAAATCCCGCCCACAACAGGGTAGACAGAGAGAACCTAGTGTTAAGACACTCCGTTCTCCACTTTCCGCCTTACTTCTAAAAACTATAATCATTTATTTAAAAAAAAAAACAGCTTCACGCTGTATCCCGCACACAGCAGGGTAGGCAGAGGGAACCTAGTGTTAAGACACTCCGGTCCCCACTTTCTGCCCATTTCTGGAGGCATTGCGAGTTGAGTGGCAGAACTCAACGCCGCGCTTAACCTCGACACCAGAGCGAAGAAATGGAAATATAAATTTAAGTAAATATTTCATCTCCTCGAGTGGGGATCGAACCCACAACCAGTCGGTTTTACAGTCACACCTCGTGCCACTGC
>JAATLQ010038011.1:0-36606 GCA_013421005.1 Heliconius erato x Heliconius himera | reverse complement strand
CCTCATAATCATTTATTTAGTACGTGTTAATATAAAGAGATGCCGGATTATCGATCGCTGACCTCAAATATTTATCGAGATGAGCGCTCTCATCCTCTTTAATCTACTTACAGTAATTAGAACTAAATAAGCTTAACATTATTAACAGCATGAGAAGATTTAACTTTATTTGGAAGTAAAAATTTGTAACGCTTGGATACCTTTTGATGATTATAGTAGAGTTGTAAAATTAATAATTCTAGCAAGTGCTTAGAAGAGCACTGGTTTGATATGATATATATGTAGATTATGATCAAAAAATATTTTAAAAATAAGATTTATCTAAACAGTTGTTTTTATATTGTAAGCATATAGCACTTATGTTTTATCTGGTTTGACTAAATATCGCTAATTTGGTGCAAGAATATCGAAATTGAATTATTTTTTTTAAAAATCAAAGACAGAGTGCTTAGAAACATTGTTTGTGTAACTTGCAATATTTTTTGTTATGGTAAGAGAAAGCAACATAGCAAACTTGCCTACTCAAACTGCAAAAAATACATGATGTCACTAATTTCAGCAGAAAGTGGAGAACAGAATGCCCTAACACTATGCCTACCCTGCAATATGAAAATAAACTGCTATAACAAAACACATATCAAACTTATGACTATTATAAATGGTATCCAATAATAGATACATTTGAGGCTGTTTTCAGTGGGTTTAATATCCAAGTTATAACGGTCTACCCCTGTCCCTGTCCATCCACGTCTTCAGTATGGTAAACAAAAGCCGTTTAAATTAATGACTTGTCTGAGTTAGACATTTGAGTGTTATTTTGTGGTTAACAATGTTTTATCTTATACGAATGATGTTTGTTTAATGTGTTTTGTTGAATAATATGTAATAATTCCTGTTTAGGTATTCCGTTTTTTATTATAGTCATTTTGTTATATTTACTATTTTTTTTGTTGGTTTCACACCGTGTTCTGCGTACAGTGTGATAGGCTGAAGGATCTGGAGAAGTTCCATTTTCTGGTGAATTCTTAAGGTAAATTCTTAATGTGTTCTGAGCGGCGGGACTCAACGTCAGGTTTTGCCGGAGTGAAGAATTGAAAATATTATAATTGCTCGGAATCGATGCAACAGGATGTCGTTGAAGAAGATAACTCAGAAAAAGTTGGAAATTTCTTAAGTCACTCGGAGTTGTGAAAGCAAAGCAGAATATTAATCCTTGTAATATAGATTTAAATAAATTAAGCATACATTTCTCAACTTATGTTACGTTTGATGTAACCCCTACATTAAAGCCGCTAAATCAAATTTGTGCCTTGCCCACTCCTAAAAATCCTATTTTTAAATCCTATTTTTAACTTCACGCAATTCACTGAATGTGATGTTAAAGATAATATTTTGGCAACTTCTTCTGATGCGGTAGGCTCTGACTGCATTTGTCGTAAGATGATCATGCCAATTCTAGATATTCTGATTCCTGTCCTAGCGTTAATCCTCATTTTTTATAAACACATCTACATTTCCTACTTTTTGGAAAGAGGCTCAACTAACGCCTCCGCCTAAATAGCGCAATCTTTCCTCCATATCTGGTTATCGACCTATATCAATCCTTCCATTCCCCTCAAAAGTCCTGGAACGTCTCATTAATCAACAACTTAATAAGTATCTAATAACCAATTCCCTATTTAACCCTTTACAATCAGTTTTTAGGCCTGGTTATAGTACAACTACTGCACTGGTGAATATATCAGATGATATTCGCTTTAATATGGAAAATCATTAAATTACATTTATGATTTTGCTTGATTTCAGTAACGCACAATATTCTACTAGCCATTATGTATTCTCTTAACATATCTCCTACAGTGATTTACAAACCCTACAGTGATCTCCTACAATGGTTTCTTTCTTACTTGTACGGGCGCAAGCAACGTATTCGGATTCAAGACTCCTTTTCTGAATGGTAATCGGTAATTGCTGGCGTCCCTCAAGGTGGCGTGTTGTCTCCTCGTTTATTTGTCAATATATCTCATCTTCCTACCACCTTTACGCTGACTTCCTTCAAATGTATCGTCACTGTACGCTGCATGGGCTTCCCCATTTTATATCAATATTATCTACCGATTTAACAGGTATTTCAGCATTAAGTAAATCATTAGTGTTACCATTCGGTTTTACAATCACTTTGTGCACAAGCAGTCGGTTTTACAGTCACACTTTGTGCCGCTGTGCCACGACTGACCTTACTCCTATTATTAATCACGAATATAATATTTTTTTATAGAACATTTATAAAGAAGACTGCAATAAACTAGATAACAAAAAAAAACGAAAATTTACAAAAAAACTAACTAATCACTAAAACAACGATTTCATCCATTTTCAAGGTAGCCTTGGGAAGTAAGGGGAAGAAGGGAAGAGGGTTGGGGGTGAATAATAATCACTCACTGTTCTTGTTCCAACAATCGACTGCTGTACAATGACGACGCTGCACCATATCTGTCAGGGCTGTCAATCGACCACTCGTCGCAGAACGCCCGCCTCTCACGAATACCGAATGAGTTACTTCCGTGCCACACCGCTTTATTTGGCCTATGATGTAAATATTTATTATATAATAAACTTATTCTGGCATTAGAAAAGTTTGTATTATAGAATATTTTATTATTGAATTTTAATATTAGTATAAAATATATGATACAAAAGATATTATTACCTGAAAAACATAGTTAATAACAAAATATTCAAAATGTGGTTAGGTTAGGTTAGTTATAGGTTAGTATAGTTGTCACTTTTCAAATAAAAAAAAAATATGTTATACAAAAAAATATATGTTTTGAATAATGCAAAAGATATATGAAAGTATATATATTTTATCTATAGTGTAAGCCTTTTTCTGAACGTAATAAATAATGGTTTCGAGTAAATCCTGTTTCATTAGAACTCTCGAAGAAAGAATATTGTGGCAGGTAAGGCAGATTGGTGGCCTAACGTAAAAAAATGCTTCGAAGGATTCTTGCATGATGAAGAGAAAGACTCCTCATAAAGACTATTGTCACATAAAAAGTAATATTAATTTAACTAATAAGTTTTTATTATTTACGGCAATGTAAATTTTAATCATTATTACAAAATATTGTCAAGTTTTATACTGTAAAACTATAATTTTCTTAGTTTCATGATATGATATAATGACGAAATCAAAATAATTTACTCATCCGAATTGAAGAAAGCGTCTCTTTAACATTAAAACGCCACACCATACCTTTTATAAATAAATATTCTTTATGAAAAAAAAATCTAAAAAAACTTACCAGGTAGGGTCAGTCAGTACATTTTTCCCATTAAAACTATAAATACTTGCTGACGACAGCAGCGGTGAACCAGACCCATTGAACATGGACGACCACGAGTCGAATAAAACCGTACCGTGCAAATTGACTACAGGTATATTTCTGGTCCTCTCCTGCTGCACTATCGATCTTAGATCGTCTATCCTGAAATTGAAGGAAATATTTTAGATTTGTGAAGTGAATTTATTTAGTTTTGTGTAATAATTAAAATTATTTTTAAAATATATCTTTATTTTAATAAATAGTTTGTATATAAAATTGCAGATATTTCAAATAAAAAAAATAATTTAAAAGAAAATATAATTATTAATAAGTAGACATGAAGTTGTATGTCTGTTTGTGTGGTACAAGCATGTAAATTGTAGTTGTATTTCTATTATCAATTATTTAAAAAAAACTGAAATTCCTTTTATGATTCCAATAGCCTCATTCCTCGTCAGCCAGTCAGCTGTCAGTAGTCAGTCGGTATCAGAAGAAATTTATAGATTATATAAGAGAAATTTCCCAAGTTTATATTCTGTTTTATTAAAAAGTTTTGTCTGTGAAATGGTAGGAATATTATATTTATTAATAAAAGTTTGTTATAAAAATCAGCATAATAGTTTGTTATATTGGACTAATATAAAGCTAAAGATTTAAATATTGCTACGTCAATTTATTTTAAAGGCGACATTAAATTCGACTTTAAAAAACTATCAAATTTATTTATAAAGAAATATATTTGTCGCATAAGCGAAAAAAAATAAAAGAAACTTTAATCTTGATTTTTTTTAGAAATAATTCTAAAAAAAAAATCAAGATTAAAGTTTCTTTTAAGAATTCACATAACCAATTTTATCAATATATATCCATACCACCCAGTGTTACTGTTGTCGTTTGGTTCCAGATTCGTGTGTTTGCTATTCAAGACGAAGCGCTATTTTCAATAGTGCAGATCTGAGAGTATTTTATATTAGCCAGCGCTCGGCAGCCACGATCACGTTTACCAAAAATATAAAAAATTTAACTGATTTTGCTATATTTATTTTCATTAATAAAGGTTTTTTTTGGCTTCACGCTGTATCCCGATTATAGCAGGTTAGGCAGAGATATATAGTGTTAAGAGTTCGTCAGTTAATTTTCGAAACATTACGTGTTAGGTGGCGTAACTTAAGCTGCTGCTTTGTCTTGTTGCCGGCTTACACAAATTAAAGATTAATTCTCCATATGGATATCGACATCAGAATCGTCTCGTTTTCTTAATTTAAAACGTTTATTTTTATGTAATAGATTGTATTATTTTAAAAAAGTAAAATAAAATATTTAAAAACAAAAACCCGATTGCACAAAATCTAAACATAAAAAAACTCAAGCCCAATAGTTTACTAAGATTGACCAGTCGAAGGAAGAGAGAGGAGTGGGAAGATTTAATTGATTATAAAAAAAAAGCAATTTATATGATGTTTTCTAGCTTAATAACTTCGCATTCACAGAGGGAACATAGTGTCAACACTTTCCTCACTTTCCGTCAGTATTAAAAAAATGAGTTTTATCAATATATATATCTACTTAATTCCTTTAATGAAATTATTTGAGCAACATCGTAGCCAACTCCTTAGTTTGCAGTCAGGCTGTTTTTACTAGCGCCACCAAAAGGAACTGGCATGGAAAGGAAATCAAATAAAATATTTAATATTTTACCTATTAGATAGAAAAGGTACGAAACTACTCTTCAGATGCAATTTCTGGGCTTGTTTGTAGCATTCTTGAGCCGCCGCATTTCGTCCCGTCCTATTACTTGGCGTCAGCATGTTTCCAGGATATGGTTCATTCAATGCTACCAAGCGAATCTAAAAGCAAAAAAATAATAATTTAAAAATTATATAAATATATACAAAATTGTATATAACTGGCATGTATTTTTTTATTTTCTTCATTATCTTATTTTGTATGGTATAAGCATTTTAGTAGTTGTAGTTGTAGTTTTTTTAAATAAAAGTAAGAATAATGCTTGAGCAACAATACTCTCTTACTCCTTGCGTGCATATGTATGTAATATACACGGTGGTTGGTTTTTTTTTAATTCACATTCAAACTCGTAGATCGCTCTCGATACACATTTTTTTTATGATTATTTTTTTATTTGTGACTGTAAACGCGAAGGGTTGTGGGTTCGATTTCCAGTCGAAGAAATGAAAGGTGTCGTGGCAAAGCGCTGCATTGAGTTTGGCCACTTAATACGTAATGTCTCCAGAATTAAGCGGGAAAGCGAAGTGTCTTAACTCTGCCTACCCTGCTACTTGCGGGATACAGCGTGAGGCTGGAAGAGATTTTATTATTCATTTTATTTCAAATATTTATGCAGTCATTTATAAGGTATATTCCTGTACTGAACCGAGATTTGGTCACTTCTAACTTATTTTTTATCTAAATTTAAGACATTACGTATTGTGTTACAGAACTAAACACTATGTCTTGCTAAAGCGGGGAATTGTAAATAATTCAATCCCATAGTAGAAATCGAATCCACAAGCGTTTACTCACACGCTGTCCCACAATGACCTTAATAGTTTTACTATAATATAAATATTTTTTTTCAAATTTCACCTATCTGTTATTCGAGTGGCGAAATACAAGAAAATTAAGATTTTAGAGATTGTGGATGTCGTTGTGTTAAGACAGCTTTAAAAGGTTTATTGTTATCAACTCAGATCTTAGTATTTACGAAGTAAAGCTCTCTTGTGTATAAAATAAATAAATAATAAAATATAATACTCACAATAAAGTCTTTAAAAAAAATATAGAATAAATATTTTTAGCTTTTTATATTAAATTAAAAACACACAAATACTGTATGCTATTACACTATAAATATTTTGTATTTGCTGTTTTAAGCCTTGAAACCTATTATTACACTTGAAAACATTTTTTTGCACTCTTTCACGCAAATGACCTCGTTATTGCGAGATAAAATTTAGTATCCAGACACTACTCCCATTCTACCGAATTCAAGACTTTGAGTAGTGGTGAAACTCAACGCCCTATAGAATATCATGTTAATTACTTATTTAGAAAAATACATATTTAGAAACCTAAGTGTGGAATAATAACACTTTAAAAATTTAAAGAATATGATGTTTCATTATTATTATTAAAATATTTTATAATATTAAATTATGCAAACTATTAATTAATAAATGTAAATGTGATCGTTGAACAAACTAATAATATTTACATAAATGATTTACATTTTAGGTAATATATTTTATAAGACCACAAACCGCTGTATTTTTTTAGAATGGTGTTTAATATTTCTAAATAATACAAAACTATATAACTAAAAAAATCTGCTTCACGCTGTATCCCGCACACAGCAGAGGTAGGCAGAGGGAACCTAGTGTTAAGACACTCCGTTCCCCACTTTCTGCCGAATATTGGAGGCATTTATTTATTTTTACTCTACTATAAACGGGATGCGATGTGAAATAATAGAAGTAAATAAAAAAAACTTACATAGCTATCCGGTGTAGTTACAGCGTGAGAAGGATTTTCTGTTGGGTTTGTACTATGATAAATAGGTTTCGGCGTCGTGCTGGTGTGAGAATCCCTTGTTTGTAAGAAAGAACCCATCTATTGACAAAATTGTTATTAATCAATAAATCATAGAAAGAGTGGATTGATAAAAAAATCTCATAATTTGAAGGAATTCAAATAAAATACACCAAATACTTCAAGATTTATTATAATTTTTTTTTACTAAAATATCATATGCAATTACAATTTAGCAGGATTTGGAAAAAAATACGTTGCTATACGTATATAAAAGCTTAAATTTTAGATTATTATTAAAAGTAACACAGGAAATAACAACAAAAATATAACTTACTATTACATATTGCCATCCATTCTCGACACGTAATAATAATATTTTTTCCTGTAATATATAAGCTAATGTTCCCAATGGTGTTACGGAAGTTCTCTGAAATGGAAATAGAAATTTAATAATGTACATATGTACTGAAGCATTAGTAAAGGATATATGAGAATATAAAAGATAAATACCAAAGAAATATATAAATAAAAAAAAGGTTTCCACAAAGAAAATGTGAACTGTGTGACTTAGGCCTAAACAGACATTGTGATTCTGGGTCTAAATTTTGCTACGCTGTAGAACCCTAGTCTTAATATACTCCATTCTCCATCTTCCGCCTAATTTTCGAGACATTTTTTGTGGCGGCACTCGATATCGCGCTATGTCTACCAAAGCAAGAAAATAATTCTTTCTCCTGAGTGGGAATCAAACTTGTAATATTTACTTACTTCAATAAAAAATCGATGTTTTGCTTTAACTAGTCGCTATCATGGTGTAAAACACCATCATATCAAATTATAAATGCAACGGTTGTAGGCTCGATCCACATTCGAGAGTATAGATTATAAATAAATAACCTTGATTTGTCATATCTGGCTGGAAGGGTTAAAGATAGATATTAAAGATAGATAGTTATTAAATTTAAAAATGAATACCTTAAAAAGAGCAGTACTAGTTTTGTATATAACTGTTTCTGCTGAATAAAATTCGTCTTCATTAGAACCTACAAAGTATAATTTTATCATTACATTATGAAATTTAGATATTAATGTTCATTTCATTACGATAGGGTAAAGCTATATTAAGCTTCAAAAGTTTTTGTGTTATGCGGTTATTAAGAAGAAGAACGAAAGAAATTTGTAGTAGTTTCTAAGCATTTAAATAATTTTAACACCTTAATTAAAATTTGTAATCATAATGATTCTAATAGAGAACATTTTATTTATTTTTGCAATATTGCAAAAAATTTTGCAATATTTTTATTTTTGCAATATTGCAAAAATAAATTTTAAACGAAAGTTACGTACCTGCACTGTCATTGACGTCATTATAAGCAAATAAGGTGCTTTTAGAGATTATTGCACCAGGTTCTCCCTTTGGACCAATTATGGATACACCGGGAGATCCGGGTGGACCAGGAGGACCAGGTGGCCCAGTAACTGTCAATGTACTGGCTTCTTTACAAACACCTGGTGCCCCAGGTGTCCCTGCCTCTCCTGGTTCTCCAGTTTCACCCCTATCGCCCTTTTCACCTTTAAGCTGACAATGATCAAACATTTTTACGTATTATAAATCAACTTTATTCTTAATCATATTACAAATAAAAACATTATAAAATGTTTGTTCACAACACTGGAAATTTATACAGATCTATCATACCTTTGCAATATCAACAAATGGAGTTTCCCCTCTTTCTCCCTTAGGCCCCATTACTCCTTCTTCGCCCTTAGATCCCGTAGCGCCCTTAAAATTAAAATAGATTTCAATAATATGATACAATTAAATATTTAAGCAAGTACTACACTATAATGTATTTATTTTGTAATAGATGCGCCTTATATAATAGTCTGCGCGTTCGTCAAAAATGATTAAACCAACAACGAAAATCAAGATTACAGCTTAATAATTAGTAAATAGTCGCTAACAGAGTAAGATAACTAAACCTCCTATAGTGTTATTATATAAACACTGCTTCGTTCGATTTTGTGATTGACTTTTCAATTAATATTTATAATTTATAAGCAAACAAGTACTGTTGGTTATATTATGAGTGATTTGTTGCTCACTTTTCAAATTTTTTTTAGCTTGGAAAATAAATATAAGCCATGTTCTGGGGCTCAATGAATACCTTTTGCCCGTGGTCTCCGATTTCACCTTTGGCACCTTTATAACCACGAGGCCCGGTAGGTCCTCTTTTACCAGCGTTCCCAGTTGGTCCACGTGGACCTGTTTTACCTATTTCACCTGTGTCTCCTTTCGGCCCCTATAATATTTATTAAATAAGATTTATATTACAAAATTACTATTATAGTAGCAGTGGGGACCTAGTGTCAAGACATCTCCATTCTTTCACTTTGTTTACCAGAACAAAATTATATGAAAGTAATTTAAAATGAAATCAAAATCATCATCACTCTGCATCATGCACACAGCAGTGTGTATGAAACTTAGTGTTAAGGTGGAGGAAACTTAGTGTTAAGAAACTTCGTTTCCCAAAGGTGAAAGTAATTTAATTTGTATTATTTACACCAGTCGCAATAGAACACACAACCATCGCGTTTGCAGTCAAACATACTAACCACGATGATCTCAACATTTATTAATAATGTTTCTTTTCATAAAATACCTTCATTAAACTGATTGCTGAAGTAGGAACGTTACCAGGTGGTCCTGGTTCTCCTACTTCGCCTTTTTGACCTTTAGGACCTTCAGGACCTAGTTCACCTTTATGACCATGAGAACCTTTTTCGCCAGGTGGCCCTTGATTACCATCATTTCCTTCAGAACCTTTAGGGCCAATAGGTCCGACATCACCCATATCACCCTATAACATGATGAAATATTTGTTTACTTTTTATTTTAGAATATAATATTAGTGATTAAAATAAATAAAACATAACCAAATTTTGCATAAAAGGTGTAGAAACACCACAAATATGAAGTATATTATATATATTTCATACATTATTATTATACAGAGTGGAAGTGTCAGCGCTCCTTTTACGGGAATAGCATATATGGCAAAATATTTTAAACCCATATCTAAAAATATTAATCAAAATACCTCAACAGTTTAGATGTAGGATATTTTTTTCTTTCACTATGTTTATCCATACTTGTATTTCGTGTGACGTAGTTACGCATAAATACCAATAACGTAAACACATACTACTACAAAAATACTACTAAAGGTTAAGCAACTTCGAACTTTGCCGCCAATACCTACGACTCGATTTCGGAATGAGGAATATGCGGCAGTGTCCTTTTGATAGGTTTATGTGTGCGTGCGTCATTCTTGACTAATGGCGTTTTCATGTATTATATTATATATATTTCATATTTAAAAAATATACATCCGCGTATCATGAGTTTAAATATCACTGCTTTATTTAAATAATTAATTTTAAGATATATCATGGTGATGAATATTTTTAAATGAGACGATTTTTAAGGTATTTTTACCTTTTGACCTTGCGATCCTTTATCTCCTTTATAGCCTCTTAATTTTTCTACCACAGCTTCTTCTGTAAATATTTCACAAATGCACATATATATCGTCATCTGTTGTTTGTTACATAATTATTATTTTTTTTTAACTATTTACAAACTTTCAATGTCGTCCATATCTTCATATAGAATGTCGGATAGCTTTGCTGATTTGCCTGGTGGACCGAGATCACCTTTGTCCCCTTTATCTCCTATAAATAGTGAAAGATGAAGAAATATTTTAACATTTTATTTTTTAGTATATAAAAAAGTCATTTATTAATTTCAAATTTACCTTTTAATCCCGTATCTCCGTGTCGACCGTGATTACCTGGTTGTCCAGGTACTCCATTTTCTCCTGGTTCCCCAGTACTTCCAGGTGGACCTGGCTTGCCGTCAAGTCCCTAAAAATATCAAAGTCAATATTTTGGTGGGGCTTTTAGTAGTTAATATATTTTTACATTTGCATTTATAGGTCAGGACAAAAATATGTTAATATTTTTAATAATAATATTAGTAATCAAACCACTTTGGCGTAACTAAATGTAACTGGTTGGTATTAATACCATTGAATGTGACATTCAGAAGATGTAATAAGTAAAAAAAAAACTAGTTCCTGCCATTTTTAATAGTGCGAAAGATTAAATTAGCTTCACGCTGTATCCCGCACACAGCAGGGTAGGCAGAGGGAACCTAGTGTTAAGATGAGGTTCGCTGGACCAGACCCTGCGTCTGGTCGTTGAAACGCAATAATTCCGAATAATTTCTTTGCACATAACAGTTGCACATTCTTGTCGTAAGTCACGACGACATGATGAAAAATGGGTGACTTACGATAAGAATGTGCGAAACAGATCATGATCGAGGCATTGACAAGCCCCACAGAACGAGGCAAAGCCTGGCTTGACTTGGAACGAAGTGATGCTATATGTATGGTGTGATTGGAAAGGAATAGTCCACTATGAGCTTTGTCAGTAACTGATGAGGTTAAAAATAGTTATTGAGAAAAACCGGCCGGAACTGGTATATAATATACTGGAAGGGCGTGGTGTTCCACCATTACAACGCCAGACCGCACTCATATATAGCCACACAACAAAAATTGAGAGAGCTTGGCTGGAATGTGTTGATGCATCCTCCGTATAGCCCAGACCTTGCCCAGAACTCTTTAGGAAGCATAAAGCTAACCTCAAAAAAACACTATTAACACTACGAACTGTTAACCTATGAAAATACTTTTTCCCCGACCTTATATATATTAAAAATAAATTTAAACGTATGTAATATAAGCATTAGATTTTTTTCTTACGTAAATTTTATGAATAATTTGTTCACCCTTATCGCCTTTTTGTCCTTGGTCTCCTTTTTCCCCTTGTGGTCCATAAGGACCTAAAGGTCCAGGGGGCCCTTGGGGTCCTATCAGACCTGGTTCACCTTTTTCACCAGTGATTGGAACTTTTGCCTCTTCTATTTCCTGTCAACATACTTCTGACACTATTTGTTTCATAATGTAAAAAAAAACATTCAAAAATAGTTTTTATTCAGTTTTGGCAGGATAGGCAGAAAGAACCTAGTATCATGATATTTTGTTCTTCACTTTGACGACGAGTTTAGATATACTATCTATATATATCTAGTAAAAACATTTTTTAAATCACCTTAGTAACAGGTCCAGGTGGTCCAGAAGGACCCATGGGTCCTGGCGGTCCTGGTGGACCAGGATATCCATCTCTACCCAATTCCCCTTTTTGTCCCTTCTCTCCATCTCTCCCTGGTAAACCAATGTCTCCTGGTCGTCCCGGTTCACCATCTAAGCCTCTTGGCCCTTCTTTTCCTGTCAGACCCTACAAAAATATACTATTCCAATTTCCAATTTGACATTCATAATAAAAAAAATATAATGTTAAATATATTTTATTTTGAAATAAAGAATTTTTAAATGAAAATTTTAGCAAATGTTAGTATGTTTCTTCATTATTAGCTAAATGTGTAATGATTATATAAAATACGATTTTAAGTGCTTGGTACTATTTTCACAAAATTTATTTATCATCCCTTACTGTTAAACCTTGTATTCCTTGTGATCCATCTTCACCTTGAGGCCCGGGTGGGCCAGGAGGTCCTCTCATTTTTGGCATAGTTGAAAGATATTTCGATATTGTATCCCCAGAACATGTACATGACTGTAAAATAATTATATATTTTTTTATTTATATGCTGGAGAAAGCATATTAATTCATTAGTATTTATATTTTAAAATTTTAATTTTATAATGCGAAGAAATTTCTGTTCCTCATTTACACGGGACTTGCGACTAAGGTTGATTTTTTTTAGCTTCACGCTATATCCCGCACATAAGACTTTCTGTTCCCCACTTTCCGCGGAATTTTTCGAGGCATTGCTTGTTGAGTGGCGGAAATCAACGCCGGGCTTTTGCCTCGGTGCCAGAGCGAAGAACTGATAATACTAGTGGGGATCGAACCCACAACCGTCGCGTTTCAGTCATACCCTTGTGCCCCTGGGCCACGACGGCCTCACATGCAAAATGATTCTACGAATGTTGCTTTTGTAAGTAAAAGCCCTGGAAATGGTCTTATCGTAGTTCTAGATATAACAGGTCCTTTAAGTATATAATAATGACATTTTTCTCACCCCCACTTCTATTGCGTGCTATAAAATTTGTTGGTAACTTCGAAGTATAACTTATTTTAGCTTTTTGCCTACTGTAGTAAATAAAAGCAAAACTAATTTATAAAAATACATGTCAATTTATTTACGAGTATATAATATATATACTTACACTGAATTTAAAAAATACATATATTTTTTTATATAAATTATATATAATATATTACCCCTTCAGATCCTTTTTCTCCACGTGGACCCTCTCGACCTCCAGGACCTGGTGGACCTTGTGGACCGATAGCACCTTTTATTGTATCACCTTTTTCTCCCTATAATAAATTAGTATTTATGTACTAACGCCACCACAGCTACCAATTTTACGTATTATAAACGTCACCGAAGCAAAAGATTTAACGGTTTTACGATTTTAATTACAAATTAGGTTACAAATTTCAAAGTTTAAAAATATGTAACCTAACCTCTTCTTAAAAACTACTAACTACGTTAATACATTAGTAATAAGTACTAAATTTATACATAAAAATTTTTTGGACTACATTTTTAATGTTGTCCATTAATGATCAAACTACGAGTACGTATAATGATAATACGACCGTCATATACGCTTACGTTTCTTTTCTCATAATATGGTCCTGAGAGAACCTAGTTTCTAGACACTTTGATCTCCACTCTACGCATTCGATATACTGTAAATTGAACCCACAACTGGTGTTTATTGTCCAATGCTGTTCCACTGTACAACGATAGTTATTAGTACTCTATGTAAAATATAATAATTTTTATTATACCTTTTCGCCCCTGTCGCCTTTTTCTCCTTTCTCAGGTATATTTGTATCTGAAAATAAAATGAAATATTTTTTTATTTTTTTTAAGTGCCTGCTCGCTATATCGCGCACATGGCAGTGGAGTGGGCAGAGGAGACCTGAAAACCTAGTGTTGATACACTTCCGTTTCTCACTTTTCTCTGAATTCTTGAGCCTTTGAGTGTTGAGTAACGGAACTCAAAACCGCGCTTTATCTTGTTACCTGAGCGACAAAATGAAAAATCCCATTCTCTGAGTGGGAATCGAACCCACAACTGTCGCATTTATAGTCGCTCGTTTAAGCTCCTGCACCAATATGGCCTCACCATTTTATCATTATTAATAAATTATTATGAAATAGCTTTACGCTGTATCCAGATTTTTTTATTATTAAATAATAATAATTTTTATTGTTTTATAATTACCAGAACTATCCCCTTTATCGTCGCCGTAATCGTCGCCGTAATCGTCTTTAAGGAACTGAAATTTTGAACGTTTATATTAAATAAAAGATTGGTTTATTTTTATATATTTATTTATTTTTAATTGTACATAATTTAAATATTAAAATTAAATGCACAAAAGGCGGGTTTGTATTACAATTTTAATGTGAAATATATATCTCATGCATGAAATCATTTTAATAATATTTATATAAAAAAGCATATTACTAATAAACTAATACGCTAGCAGCTTACAAAATACGTTCAAACATACCTTCTCGAGATTTTCTGGTTTGGAAGATGCCTAGAATCGGTTAAAGTTAATTAGGTTAGATATTAAGTTAGATTATTTTAACTAAAGCACTACAAGGAACAGTGTTTTTTCTAAAGGAAGAGATAGTTATAGTTGACATACTATATTTGTTTTTAAGTAGCAAATAATATTTTATATTATTAATTATTTTACATAATTCGTGTAACTATTTATATTAAACTCTTTAACCAGATTATTTGTTTATTTAAGTATTATAGGCTTTTAGAAACCCAAAGTTTAATACTCGGTTAATCCGTTTAAAGCGTTTCATTAAAAATATGCAAAAATCCGAAAAATAAAATATTATTTATTACATAAAATTAATTATTAAGAACAGAAACGTGTGTACTAAATATTATTATTTTTTAATTATTTTAGTGTAATTAGTAAAAAGCGACTTACATCGTTCATATCGCTCCCTTCATGGTCAATCTACGAAAGAAATAAATGTTACTTACGCTACAGTGCCCCATAGAATAAAACAAGCCTTATTTACTACAGCCTACATATTCATTTAATAATTAAAATATATTTACTTAAAATATACTTCTTTATACATTTATTTATTTTTAATTGTACATAATTTAAATATTAAAATTAAATGCACAAAAGGCGGGTTTGTATTACAATTTTAATGTGAAATATATATCTCATGCATGAAATCATAAAATACTTATACATAAATAAATATAATATAGCACCAATTTCGAATTGCGAAAGGCAGAAAATAGAGAGAAAAATGCAGTTCAAAACAACGAAAGCCAATACAAGAATGTTGCCAATTTATATAACTTACACTATCTGGAAGCTTTAAGCCCTGCAAGATAAAATACTTATGTATTTGTATGTGAATTATATAAGTTAAATTCGCATTCCAATTAGAAAAATATATGGATAAATATTCGCTAATAATTATTATTTAAAATATATATTTTTAATTTAAAAATTCTAAGTTATTTAGTTCATATTATTTTATTTGTATGTTTTCAAATATATTATATAAAGTTATTATTTCTATAAAACATTTTATGTATCGAATATTTTTTGCAAAGAACTTACACCGACGCAGGCATCTAATCTATAAAGGTCACTGGATCCTGAGTTTGAATAAATTTGAACTTGCTTAATTTGACCCTGAAAATAAAACATAAATATTACTTAATATTATTTAATAAAATTTATTTTAACAAAATATGTTAAAATAAATTTTATTAAAAAAATTATATCTAAAATTATATTTTACATATTTTCTGATCGCATATATAGAAGTTAAAGGTCATTCCATTTCTGCCCAAGCACATTGGCGGAATTTAACTCCGCACTTTCATATCAGGAAAATAAAACCAGATAAATATGAATGAAGCTCCTGTCAATAATTGGAACCAGTACTAGGTTCAACTATAAAAATTGTAAAGTCACAAGAAGGTCAAATGACAGTATTATAAAAATATTAAGTACTATAAATAAGAAATTCCACAAAATGATAATATAAAGCCGCAGCTTAAGTTATTTCAGACAAGATCTTATGAAAAATATTTTCTCCAAGCAATAAAGTATGTATCAATTGTGTCATCACAGCTTCATTGAATTTCGTATTGCATAACTTTCTTTCTGCTTTTATCGACTTTTTTGCTTGTGCAGCGTTTTTAGTCTGTGGTTTCATAAAAATAGTTGAGTCTATAAGATTCTTCATTTTGTTCATTTTGTCTGCTATGACGCTACTTTTATTATTCTGTCAGAATATTAAAAATGTGATGGACCCAATTCCTTCATTGGACACAAATAAATTTAGTAAATTTTAATAAAATAAGCTTCACGCTATATCACGCTCCAGCAGGGTAGGCAGAGGGAACCTTGTGTTAAGACACTCCGCTTCCCACTATGTATATACATTTATAATATTCCTTTTTTTATATGGGTACAAAATAAATAGTACCCCGCACTGCCCTAGTATGGGGCACGACGGAGATTTCATCAGGGTGTCGTATATTATAGAAATTTTAAATGATGGTTTAATATGTAACCTAAGGGTTGTATTCAGTTTTAATTCATAAATGTATATGTTTATTGCTTCTTCTCCTTCTTCATTATTTTCCTTAGTGCGAGTGCTATTTTTTTTATATTTTAACGCTTAGATACAAATCGAGTCCCACTATTCAAATAGTATTCGCCTTAGTAGTAAAATAATTAAAATAAAAAAAACCAGCTTCACGCTGAATCCCGCACATAGCAGAGTAGGCACATAAAACCCAATGGTAACACTCCACTTTTCTCTGAATTCTGCAGGCATTGCGTGTTGAGTGGCGAAACTCAACGCCACGCCTCGACACCAGAGCGAAGAAATGGAAATATACATATTTATATAATATTTCATTTCCTCGAGTGGGGATCGAACCCACAACCATTTGGGTACACAACAGTCAAAATTACAAGTTACATAGTAGATATCAAATATTACCGAAGCTTAATATCCGTTTCTTGGATATTAAGTGATAAAAATATACTTCATAGGAAATTAAATTTTCTTACAAATTATGAATATGTATATTTATTTTTTACTTTGCTTAGATTGCAATACCGATTGTACACCATATAGTTAATAGGTACTTAATACTTATATAATATAAAGTTTATTATATTCATTTCTCCGCTCTGGTGTACAAAGTGTGGCGTTGAGTTCCGTCACTCAACAAGCAATGGAAAACGAAAGTGGCGTCTACTGTGTTTTCTAATTATTTGTTTCATCTTAAACGGCAATGAACATAGCAGAGTAGGCAGTAGAAACCTGGGTAACTAGTGTTAAGACACTCTATTTCCATAAAGACACTTCCGTTTTCAATTTTCCACCGAATTCAGGAGGCATTGCTTGTTGTGGAAATAAAATTATTAAACATTTCATTTCCTCGACTGGGAAACGAACCTATAACTGTCTCGTTTACAGTCGTACATCTGTGCCTCTGAGAATAAAGCACTATATTCTAACACATAATTTAAATCTAATCATGAATTCGGGTGACCTAGTGTTAAGACACTCCGTTCCCCGCTTTCCGCCAATTTCTGGAAGCATTGTGTGCTGAGTGGCAGAACTCAACGCCGCGCTTTCCCCTCGACACCAGAGCGAAGAAATGAAATTATAAATGTAAATAAATATTTCATCTCCTCGAGTGGGGATCGAACCCACAACCAGTCGATTTACAGGCACACTTTGCGCCCCTGCGCCACGACTGGCCTCCATATATGTATATGTAAAAAAACATCCAAGAAATCAGAAGCAATGACTCACAATATGTAATTTTGAGGAACAGTGCCTCAGTACAAGCGTATATACAAATAGCAGCAAACCGTCGCAAACACGAGGAAGGTAATTGAAGCCTCGGATGAAAGCTATATTATTTATAGAATTTGGAAGCAGCAATTTTTATATGAAACGCGTATTAAACGTTGCGGCGTTCAACTTGGTTACATAGTAGGGTGGTTTCGGATTAATAATGCTTAAGATTTTATTATATGAAACTTAGGATGCCGATGTACTATATATGTTATTATATACATATACAATAGTTATGACACCCTCGTGGCGCAGGGGCGAAGGCGTTCGACTGTAAATGTGACGGTCGTGTTCAATTCAAATTCGAGAGAATGAAATATTTAGTACTTATTTAGAAAAGGTATAAAAATTTGAACGTAGCGGGACTCGAACCCGCGCCTCCTGGAAACCGACCAGGCGCTCTGACCACTAAGCCATACGTTCTCATTAAGCTACGTCGAAATTTTTATACGCTTGTTACAACAGGCCAGGAGGCGTGGGTTAGAATCCCGCTACGTTCAAATTTTTATAAAATAAGTTTTCTAAATAAGTATTTTTCTTTCTTAAGTGTGAAATAACACTTTAAAAATGTAAGAAATATTTAGTATTTTGATATCATCGCTCTGGTAACAAAGCGCGACACTGAGTTCCGCCACTCAACACGCCACGCTCATGAAATCGGCGGAAAGTGTGAAACTGCATTTATGGAAAGTGGGCAGAAGTGTCTTAATGGACAGCGGAGTGTCTTAACACTAATTTTCCAGGTTTTCTCTGCCTACCCGGTACGTGGTATACTAATATAATTAAATCTTAAAAGATACGCAACTTCGCCTCAAAGGTCAAATGGAAATAACTAAGAATTGAGTATGAAACATGACACAATATGGAATAATGTAATAGGTTATTCTAAGTGCCCAACGTAACTTTGACGGCAGCTGCAGTAGGTTACATCGAATCGATTAACCTAACGTAATTAAATAGCCTTTCGCGTTAGATGGCCTCTATTCAACACAAAAAAAGCAATTTGAACCAGTAGTTTCTGAAATTAAAGCATTCGATCAGAGAATTTCTTCATCTTTATGATATCACTTAAGATAACAAGATACGTATTCAAAAAAATCAGCTTCACGCTACATCCTGCACACAGCAGGGTAGGCAGAGGGCACCTAGTGTAAAGACACTCCGTTCTGCACTTTTTGCCGAATTCTGGAGGCATTGCGTGTTGAGTCGCAGAACTCAACGCCGCGCTTGTCCTCGATACCAGAGCGAAGTGGGGATCGGACCCACAACCAGTCGATTTCACAGTCACACTTTGTGCCCCTGCGCCACACACACAACAATGAAATTTTCATTATTTTACAAACATTGTTTTATTACACAAAAATGTGTTTATGTGTCACTAGTATCACTTTTAATAATAAAAGCAGCTAGAAAACAAAAACACTTCTTTTAAAATCCCATCATAGGAAGTAACACAAAAAGCAATAAAAACTTTAAATCATAAATTCAAAACTTTACAGTCAAGTAAGTGGAATAGCTCAAAATTCGTACTTCCCCTTTTCCTTTAGGCAAACTTAAGTATTAAAATGGCAACACTCGAAGTGTTCAGACGTCATGTGATTTATCATTGGGATGTATGGCGCTACTTTTTGCGGAAGTTAGCAAATTTACGAGTCTCACTCACAAATTAGGCCGTGCATTCAAGATACATATTTTTGTGAGAATAACCTTTGTGATACAGAATGTTGACCACTGAATGTCGAATTTTGATTTTTTTTAGCTTCAAGTTGAATCCCGCGAAAAGCAGAGTAGATAAAGGGAATGGAAATCTAGTGTTAAGATACTCCGTTTCCATTAATTAAGACACTTCCGTTCTCCACTCTCTGCCGAATTCTTTAGACATTACGTTTTGAGTGGAGGAAATGAAAATTATAAATATTTTATTCCCCTGAGTGTGAATTGAACAGACAGCCGTCACGCTTACAGTCGTGCGCTTCCCACTACGTCGTGACGGTCTCATAAATTTTGTTCTATTTGTCAAATAAAAAAATATATTTTAAAAAAGTTATCGATAATACATTATTTAGGCTACATTAGATTTAACAATTTATGATTTTATAAAATTATTTTTTATACAAAAAATTTCATAAATAATACATATAACGACCAAGCTTTAAGTATTTAATACTGGATATTAAATAGTAAGTGGATGTCTGGACTATATTGCTGCGTTAAATTATTATTATAGCATTGCATACGCGTATCTACCACTGGGTATGAAATTTTATTCTTTCTTTTAATATTTTTCGCCCAATAAAAATACCTTTAACATTTAAGAAGCATCTTCTCCCTTGTGCTACGAACCGTTTGTTTATTATTTTCTTTTTTTTCAATTTACTTGAAAGTAAAAAATGTTTTTTTTTCTTATATATAGATTTACGTTACAAATCTACGTACTTAATTGTTTTTAATTTTTTATTTTGTATATTTTAGAGAGCAAATAATTTAGAATATAAAATTTCTGAGAAGAAAATTCATATTATAAAATTTTACTAAAAAGATGAAATTCATTCGGTGAAGTAATCTCAGGGAATTCTAGGTATAACTCATACCAAGGCTTATGTGGTGCGTAATATCTTGAGCTTAAAAGCAAAAAAGTATAAAGTCGAATGGAACACATTTCTTACTAAATTTTTTTGTTAAATTTCTACTGCCGTTTCCCATTTCTAGGGATATTTAGGTATGTGTAGTTATTTTATAAATATAATAAAAGATAATGAAGATGAAGCTCAATTATATTACTTAAAAATAAAGTTATTCATTTAATATTTATATTTAAATTTTGTTAAAACAAGCCGTTGTTCATTTGTCACTATAAAGATTATCAATAAATTTTTACTCTACAAGAAATTAGACATCAAATAGAATCATATAAAACTAAATGATCTCTGAAATAACATCATAAATTCCTATGTATTATAATTACTAACAGTAATGCTAACATAAAATGGGAAAATTATTTTTTCTTTACAGAGTAAAAATCTAAACTTGGGCAGAAAGTGGAGAGCGGGTGTCTTGACACTAGAGTACGTCTGTATACCCTGCATGTAGCAACATGTAGCAACGTGAAAAAAATATATAGATGTAAACCTTTTTGGCCTACCACAAAGTTCAAATGGATTTATAAAATAGTAGGATGCTACTTTAAACCACACTTGGTTATTGTAAATTTTTATTTCCTTTTCTACTGACAATTTAATGTCTTATATTTGTATTTTTTAATACTTTTTTAATTAGCCTTAAAAAGTACAAAAAACCTTTTAATTAATAGCGAATATTAAAAACAAAAACTTATATTTCTAAATACAATTTACTTACTCCGTTCTCTAATTTTATTAAACATTCAAGCCATTAAACCATTGACTGACGGAGCTCAACACAGCGTTTAAATTCACACACTGTCTCACCTCACTACGAGACACTCATATATTTAATTCTTCCAGATCACAACACATATTAAAATATAACATTTAAAACAATATTTACCATTTCAAGTTTCACGTCTAAAACAGATACTTGTATGTAGCTGAAATCCTTGTTTAGCGGAAGTAAATCCCTAACAGCTGCGAAGTTACGACGTAACGGATATTACGTAACCTACGTTATACACAGTACGCCAGATGCCAAACTTTTTACCTGGCTTGTATTACAGCTTCACTGTTCGTATAAGTTGTTATTTTATAAGTTTAATTTGAATTTGAAGCTGTAATACATATATTATTAGGTGAGTAAGATTTTTCGTTATTAAACTTAAAAAAAAAAAAACAGCTTCACGCTGTATCCCGCACACAGCAGGGTAGGAACCTAGAGTTAAGACACTCCGTTCCCCACTTTCTGCTGAATTCTGGAGGCATTGCGTGTTGAGTAGCAGAACTCAACGGCGAGCTTAACCTCGACACCAGAGCGAAGAAATGGAAATATAAATTTAAGTAAATATTTCATCTCCACGAGCAGGGATCGAACCCACAATCAGTCGATTTTACAGTCACACTTCATGCCGCTGCGCTACGACAGGCCTTATATGTTGTATGGCGATTATTAAACTTTATGGTATTAAAGTTGTTTATTAAGTGACAAGTTAAGGTTCGATTTTTTTTTATTTTTCGTCTTACTCGTATTGCTTCTTAATTTTGAGCAGTACGCAAATATAATTAATTCGTAAACAGTTTAGTTTTTTTTTTAATAGGATAGTGATTAAATTTATTGTTGGTTGGCAATAAAATACTATATAAACTATATATATTATAATATTTTGCATTCAAAAACTAAAAATAAAATATCTTTAAAAGAAATCACATCGAACACCCATGGCCCATATCGACGAACACAAATTTATTATTGACATAAAAATTCTTCCTAGAAAAGATTTGCACCCACCAACCACATTTCATTCAATTCAGCCAGGCCCTGAGCTAAATAGTTAATGATATATTTAATACAACATTGCTCTTATTAATACTATTTTATACCTTTTAATCTGTTTCGATTAGTATTATTATTTAATATTTAGTCTACCATAAAAAGATTTCTCAACGATTAACTTAAAGGTGTCGAGGTTAAGCGCGGCGTCGAGTTCTGCCACTCAACACGCAATACATCCAGAATTCGGCAGAAATTGGGGAACGTAATGTCTTAACACTAGGTTCCTTCTGCCTATCCTGCTGTGTGCGGGATATAGCGTGCACCTGATTTATTTATGTTAACTATTAACTTTTGCTATTATTAATCTGGTGCATACCGCAAGACGCAGGCAACGAATCAGTTTTGAATCAAAACTAAACTTCAGCAGCGGGCTTGTTACTAATGTAATGTATTTAGCTGTGTCGCACAACTTGCTCTGTTAATCATACAAATGAACTGAAAGCCGTCAGTTATAGATTTTAGTTGCGTTTCGTGTAGCGTGTACCAAATATCGAAGCTAGCACTTGAATGAAATTAATGAACCGTAATATAATAATAAGAATTTATAGTTTTGTATGATATTATCAATTTTATGACGTTGCAAGGACGTTCGATTTTTGCTATTAAGTTATTGTATTGTCATTTTTTATCAAAATTTAAAAAAATGTAGATGTCAATCAAAACGAACGGTAAGGGGTGAATCTGAACAGCGTTGGCTGTTTGATGCAGGTTAATCTAATAAATGTGTATAGAAAATAATATATTTATAATAAAGTTTATGAAATGTCTAGCTGGGTCATAAGTCAACGGAATAATAATAATAATACATATCTACTTTTCTTTTATTGATAGATAAACTGATATAGGTCGACACGACCTCCTCATTTTTAAGAATTCCTCATTTACTACATACAGTTTACCCTGAAAATTTATCGTTTCAGAGATGTTCGCAATTCAAAAAAAATAATCTAAATACTACATGTGCGCAATCAGGTGCTAAAAAAAATGCGTCTTTCTCCACCAACTAGCGGTACTGTTGTAACTATTGTTTGATGTACCCCTCATTTAATCATGTAAGATGAAGAGGCCTGAATGTCATAGTTTTTGATTGTGTTTCTGAGTGACTAATTGTGAAAAAATAAATATTTAGTCATATACGATGTTTTCTCAAAATTTTGTTAACGGAATGAGATAAATTTCAATGTTTTAATTTGTCATCTTCCGTTTGAAAGATCAATATCTTAAAAATGGTAAAATTTTAGGCTATTTATTCATTAAGGTTCTAAATGGTATAGCTACAGCTATCCCATATTGAACCCTTAATGAACTGAACCAGTTTGTTTACTTCTCCATGAATTATCCTGTATAATAAATAATGTAACCAAGTAATAATAAGCAATTTAGCGTGGAACAAAAGAAAAAGAAAAATAAAGTAAAAAGTTACGTATAACTTGCAAATAAATAAATATTCATAATAAATAAATATCTTTTGTTAAGAAGTAAATATGATAGGAATGAAATGATGTGTAATTATTATTATTTTTATCATCACATGTACTTTTTAGGTACAAATGAAAAATAAATCACTACGTTTACTACTTTTTATTCTTTAAGGAAGATTACACTCTAGATGACCATCATTATGTTGTAGATTGCCCTGAACGGAATCGAATCCACCTCGAATGAGTCGAATCGCTTCCTATTCAACAAACAATAGATCATATCAATCCGCTTATAACAAAGTTCTAATAAAATCAGCATTATTCTTGTTGTAAAATGAGAAAATTACGAAGATAAAAGACGGCTCTAGGCTTAATTACGAGGTGGCACCTACTACATAATGGTGAAAACTTAATTAAATTTCTTTTAAACGCAAGAAAACTTCTTTATAGTATTAATAATCTCTGCTAAGCTTGGAAAATGCTTGGAGATTATAAATTGTGGTATAATTATTTTATGGTAGTATTATATTATATATATTTTGTATATATTTAGCTGCTTTTGAAGCTGGGTCTGTAAAGCTTAGAAGAAAATATTTGCTTAAATTTTAATTATAAATGAATGATTTCGTTGAATAAATAGAAGAAAATTAGGAAAAGTTTTATTGGTATTAGAACTAGAATTTTTTGATTGAAAACGTAAGTCTTGTAATATAGAATATATCTTCCACAATCAAAATTATATATTATCATAATCAAATCAGCTTCACGCTGTATCCCGCAAACAGCAGGGTAGGCAGAGGGGACCTACTGTTACGACACTCCGTAGCCTACTTTCCGCCGAATTCTGGAGGCATTGCGTGTTGTATGGCGAAACTCAACGCTGCGTTTTGCCTCGAAACCAAAGCTAAGAAATGGAAATACAAATTTAAGTAAATAATTCATTTATTCGAGTGGGGATCGAATCCACAACCAGTGGCGGCTACAATCACACTTTGTGCCCCTGCGGCACGACCGGCCTCAAATATATTATCAAAGGTGTATAAATATCTGAATAGGGCAAATAGTTGGCCTCACCACTTACACAGTATGAAATATGAGAGACGTGCGAGATTATGATAAGGCTTTGAGCTCAGTATATCATCGGATTTTCTGCTTGAGAACTGAAGCAAATTTAAGGATCTTTACGACGTATGTATATAAGGGATTGTAACATTGAAATGGTATTTATTTAAGCATATTATAAGTATATAATTAATATAATAAAGAAAATTAATCATTATACTTAAACATAAAAAATGTTTTGGCAAATTAAATTTTAAAGGTGTTAAAATTATTATACATACTCGTATATAAAAAATATGTTTGTAAATTGAACCTAAAACCGTCGTAATTAGTCATGCGCTTGAACCAGACCGCTACGACGGCAGACTCATATACATATTTGGATTATATTAAAAAATTAGGAAAAATGATCATATATTCTTCAATGTTTACCCCGCTGCTATAGTTTCCAAAATAATTAATAAAACATCAGAAGTTTACTAAGGTTTAAACAAATTCGGTAGCATTTATTATAATTTACGCTCGCCATGTTTACACAGCGTGCCTAATAGCATTTTGAATTTGATAAATGCTTTGGCCGTTATTTCGATTATTACAACAATACACATAATTCCTAATAGTTTAAACTATGATTACCAGAATTTAGTGATGTTAATATTAATAGTAGGTATATTTACTATCAAATAATAATAATATATTCTTTTAATAAATTTTATTTTACATAGGGCTTACAAATTGATAAGCTTATTCTGGCAAAGGTTTTAGTATTGGTAAGAAATTAAGAAATGATTGAATGTAAGATCAGTTTAGATTCAGATCAGTTCAGATTTGGGTAGTATGTTAAGTAGAGGTGGTATACTCGAAATGGATGTGAGAAGACTTTTTGCTGCTTGTAAGTAAAAGTTAATTGTGCTTGACTGCGACCGAATGCGATTTGCGATTGAATGGGATCTCTTCCTTGAATATGCGGAGCTAGTTTAGCTGAACGAATCTGCAATCAAGGGATACACAGAACTGCAGGTACTAGCTAGCTGTCATTGTGAGAATGAAGAAAAATGAGCTAAGGAGGAGTGGGCACATCAAGATAATCGGTTATGGAAGAATGGGAAAAAAGTTTTATGAAGGAAGAATAAGTGATAAGGAGCAAGTGGAGATCACACTAGACCATCGAAACCACAGTATCGATGACAGAGGATGAGTCTAAACTAAAACTTCTTAGGCAAAATCCTGGGAGGTCACTGGTGTAGTCAGCGATCGTAGCATACTTCCCAAACTCAAGGTAGTAGGTAGTAGGTACCTCCAAGAGTGCCAGAGATGGTATAGTATGTCTTTGCTGAGAGAAAGCGCTGGTTGGATTAGACTAACTATCAATAACGTTAAAGATTGTGCGAAGTACAGTAAGTTAAGTAGAAAAGCAGACCTTGGCAACAAATGACTGAATATGTTTTGTTTATGTAAATAAAGGTAGCTAGCTACATTAAAAATCTGACTAATATCTGCTGTTATTATTATTATTATATTTTACCCATTTTATTGAATAATTTTTTTGATATCAAAAAAGGTAACGTTTTATTACTTGATTTATTAAAAGAAGGAAGCAAAATTGCCTCTTCTATCAATAGAAATTTAAAATCTATGATAATTACAAAAGTGGGTGGGCGATTTCGTGGAAATCTTTATTAAAATTTACTTATAACCAGAAATAATATAATAATATTTTATATGATGAGCGGGTTCATTCACCCCTCTACATAAAAAAAAGTAATTTACATTAAATGTTTAGATCTTAACGCTTTGATTCTGGGTCCAAAGATTGCTACAATATGATAACGCACTTTTATTTAGTCAAAATAAATAATAATGATGTAATAGTTTATTTTTATATTACAAATTTTACCCACTTCCTATCATTTTATTATCATGAAACATCTATTTAGACCATAATTATAAGTATATAAAGACAATAATATAATATTATGGCACTATCAAGCTGGTCGGACAATGGCATGGAGGAAATCCATGGATAGCTTGTTAGTGTTAATTTGCCGATAGTTAATTTGGACATATTCTGTTCATTTCACATGATGAGGAAAAACTGATGATGGAACCGAAAGGGTAATTGATCTCAATGAGTTTTTAGTACTTTGAACTAATAATTTTTGTGGCATTAAGCGGGAAAATATAAAAAAAAATAAATCGTTTAATTTGATAAAAATATACATATAGGCTCTATATTTGAAGATACGGCTACATATTTGAAGTCTTGGACGAGATAGGTACATGCATAATTTAAGAAATATTTATATCCAACTGTTTATCAAAATGTATTTTTATAAAACTATACCTACAGGCTAAGTTAAAAAAAATCGTTAAATCAAGCAAAACTCACAGTTGCCCAATTAAAATGTAAACTATACTTTTACTCATAATATAACAAACACATTATTTTAGTATTCTTAATTCCTAATTTTACTAATATCTGTCAGTAAAAAGCAATTAAAATCTATGAAAGCAATTTCAATGAAATGTTATGACTTGATTTGATAAGTTTTGTTCTAAGAAATTTAATAAGTCATAGTAAGGTCAATGTGGAATATTTTATTGTTATTATAACTTTATATATATTATGAGACCAGTCGTGGCGCAGGGGCAAAAGCGTGTAACTGTTAAAGCCACAGATTTTGGGTTCGATTCCCACTCGAGGAAACGACATATTTCATATTTTCATTTCTTTTCTCTAGTGTCGAGTTCAATACACCTTAATATTTGCCATGGGCATCTGAGTGTTTTAGCACTTTGCTAAATTCCCAAAAAAATATATATAAAAATGAAAAAATAAAATAAATAAAAATTATTGATAGTAAATATAGGAGGAATATTCTAAACGAATAACGTATCAAGTATAAGCTTTCATTTATTTGAGCTTCGCATGGAGAAATCTAATTTAGAATACTCCAATCCCTTTCTTATTTGTGGTTCTGGTTTGAATGGAACAATATTACATACAATCTGCGTTTTGAATTCACTAGATTGCACGACTTGAATATTCCGATAGTAAAAATTTTACTCGCCATTTATAATATTTGATTTCTGATAATATTTTCTTAGTTATGTTAATAAATAATTTATGTAAAATATTTTGTGTACAAAAAATATTAATTTAAAATTATTTGTAAATTCCACCAGTCAACAATGTTTCGAGAATTCAGTGGGAAGTGGGAAAGGGAAGTGTCTTAAAGGGAACTGATTGCTGAACACTATAAATAAAAATATGATGTTTTCCTCCAACTTACACGCCATTTTCTATGATTAAGCCAAAAAAAAGGAAAGAACAGAATAATATATAGTTTTTTTTCGTTTAATCGGATTCTGTGAGAGATATCTTACTTCATATCTATTTTCTGTATCTGTAAACAAAGAAAACTACAATATTTTCCAGGATGCTTACTTTGGGTACAAATTCTTGCATTTTTTCATCAAATTGTAACTTATCTTAACAAGTTGTATTTTCGAGTTGGAATTCACGTAGTAGGTTTAAGTGAACTACAAACTATGTCCACGTAGCCGCAAAGTTCAAATATTTTCTACTATACAAGATATAAGCGTATATATTTTAGTAGAATTATAGAGCAAATAAAATATAGAGAAAAAAAAATAAAAATGTATACGCTTGAAATCATTGTGGCTTTAATTTAAAGAGAAAAAAGAAACTATTAATATAATAGAAACTATTAATATAAAGTGAGGCCGTCATCGCAGGAGCACAAGGGTGTGACTGTAACGCGGTGGTTGTGCGTTCGATCCACATTCAATGAATTATCATTTATTATTTTTTTTCGCTCTGGTACCAAACCAAAAGCCGGGGGTCGAGTTCCGCCTCTTAACATGCAATACCTCGAAAAAATTGACTGAAAGTGAGGAACGGAGTGTCTTAACACTAGGTTCCCTCTGTTGAAATTTTTACTAAGGAATTATAACATAAAACTATTATAAAATTATGAAATATTTTTATACGCTATAAACAACATTTTGGGCCACAAATCCTCGCGCGTTCAATACGCGTTCTCCAAGGAAGATTTCATCGAGGTCTACCTGGTAAGCCCGTTTCGTTTTTCAACTTCTCCACTGAAGAGCTTTAGAACTCGATATCGATTTTCTAAGAAATAACTTCATGTAGGAGCATTCTATAAATAGTATTTACGTTAAAGCATATTCAAAATTTTTTATATATTTTCATTGGAATAATTTTTGGTCATTAAGATATTTGTTAAAAATCTTATTGTAAGATCAAAGACGACAAAAAATACGATAAATGTTTGACTGTTTAGGAGAAATATAAATCTATATTGGCCTAGGCTTATTTCAAGCGCTGAGTGACGACGATGACGATATATACATAGATACGATATCGTTCGTATCTGTAACAAAAAAGCCAAGCCACACATTTTGACTATTGTGATGTCATTTGTGAATAAGACCTTTATACAGATTTAGTGCGCGTTGAGTTAGAAACTTGGCTGTTCATAAGACGTGATAATTTTTGACAATAATTTACAATATGCTAACATTTTATATGAAAATGTTTTGATGTTATCAAAATTTATCTTTAATAGTTCCATGTAGTGTATGTGAATTATATGGTTCAGTATGCTGCAAATGTGCTAGTGGGAGTTGGGGTAACCTTTACTCAGTGGATCAATTTACCTCCCACGGCCGAACTGGAGGACGGTGACGTAGTGTGTATCGTAATTTCCGATACTTTAAAGTCTATAGGAGGACAGAAAGGAAATTAAGATTTTTTAATATTGTATTTATTTTTATGTTACCAATAAAGATACCTTTATTTATTACTAATGCTCTCGATTTCACCCGCTTGAACTTATCTGCACTTATCTGCACCACCAATCCGATTTTATTATAAATATCGATATAGAATATAATATTAGGACTTTAGTAACTCAAATATAAACAAGAAAGTTGTGGAATCATCTAAAATTTCTATCTATTCATCAAACAATATGACAAAGGTACAATTTCAACCAGAAAATAACATATTAAACACAACTCTGTCGACAGGAAATTTATAAAAAACTGTCACGTTTTTCATGAAATATTCTTAGCTTTTTTTTATAACATTCGTTAAGGTAAGTTCTCACTTGAATATGCAACAGACGATTTATCTGCGGGCTTAGAGGTGACGGGATGGTAAAGTTTGGCAAACATTTCTCTTTTATCCTAAGAAAAGTTTGATGAGGGTCCGCCGTTTATATGTTAGGGATTTCTTCACTGAGGCAAAATAAATTATTGTGAAATGCATCATAGTATGGATGATTCTGAGCTAAATTAACAATATTTAGCAATACTTTGGATAGAGAAAAATAACTATTTAATTTGCCTTAAGAATGTAATATTAAAAATATATTATAATATTAAAATTTACATAAATTATTATTAAAATTATGTTATATTTTAACATATAAATAACTTCAATCAATCTAGTAATAATTTATTTTTTTTGTAATTCGAGATATATTACATATGGCGGTAGTTTAATATAATAATTATGTAAACTGACAGATAGATGCCACCTCCGTGTACCCGCGACGGTGACTACTGTAGTGTTCGAAACGTCGAATTTCCAAAAATGTGTAATACTAAAGCACTCAGTTAAAGAGTTTTATTTAATGTATTTTCATTAAATAAAACTTTAAATAAAATTTTTTTTGGGTGGCAGAAATATAAGAAATGTTAGTTTTATTAAAAGCAATAATTTATAATATTTTTTTACGTTTCTATTGTAACGCACAAAAAACTTATTTTAATTTTATTTGAAAATTAACTTAAAAATACAAACAAACGTATTATCGTTGCGTGTTCAAATTTCATATGAGTTTTATACACTATCTAAATATTCCAATTTTCATGCAAACTAAACTCATTTCATATATAAATTTGAGAAAAATAATCATAAAATACTTTTGACCAAATAACGTCTCGCTTTTAAATCATTTTCATAGAGTCCACTTAGCTTAATGGATGCTACGCCAAAGTTCAGGCAAACTGAAGCAACCAAAAAGTTATACAAAATGAATCTCGGTTAAGTAACACTGGAAAAAAAATTATAATCGGTTTTTCAGAAAATGATTCAGAAGATGTTTTATGTTCAGGTAGCTTACGCAATTATGGATATAAGCAAAGATAAAATAGTGTCAAGACACTCTGTTCTTTGCTATAGTGTTATAAAAAAAAATTGGTAGCATTTTTCTTTCTACGACATCTGAGAATACGACTTGTATTAAACAAAACTTTTAATGGGATCCAAAGACAATATATAAAGGTACCTATTTAATATATTTGTTTTAGTTTCAAAGAAGCGCAGGTTGGGTGTGATATATAATATTTCATGTAAAATTTCTTTTCGTTAAATATATTTAATAAAAATGATACATAAATGGAAATTTCGTATAACTGTGGATAATAGAAATAAGTTAGCTTGTAAATAAGAAAATACAATGGAGTCATTCGTTTTTAGGGATCAGTACCTTCTAAGGAAAAAATCTGAAAATTGTTATTATTATTATTTGTGGTTAAATCCTAAAAATAATAGCCTTAAATAACAGAAAATGCATATTTTGGCACTATAAAGGGAATCAAAATTAATAGTGTACTCCCGAAACACAGAGTTATGAAATTTGACACCTAGCATCTACAGGTAGTCAGGAAAAAATCTGAAAACTATACATTTCCGGTCAAATCCTAAAAATAATTGCTTTATAATGGGGGCAAATAAAGTCGCTACTTCAAGTTAGTTATCAGATGAAAGGGCTAAGTTAACATGAATTTAAGAAAAAGTTTGAGACCTCCAATTGTTGTACAGAATCCTCCGTGGGCGAGCCCGACTCTCGCTTATCTGGTTTTTTCTTCTAATATGTCTAGGTTGCTCATTTGTTTAAGACAGTTCACTGTAATACTCAAGAGATTTGGACGCCAGACAGAGCCAATATATGAATTGTTCAGATAGCCGTCCTTATGTTGTTAACTAAGGAGTAACTGACATTTTCATCTAAAGTTAATCTAGTCTAAACAAGATAGATTTTATAAAAAAAAACAAACAAAATCTTTCATTTTTTCTTTTCTCATTGTTCATTACAGAAAGCGAAGCGAGCTGAGGTTGGCAAGAGAAGCGAACAAGAAGTAAAATTTTGTAGTTTAAAAAAAATGCATTCTAACCTAAATACATGTTGTCGTAAGTACATATTGTGTGAAATATTAAATGAAACTTTTTTATTTCTAAGCAGTAGAAGTGGAGAAAACTTGATCTCCACATATATCACTTCATCTTTTACTTTATTCTTATTTAGAGACTCACGTTGTGATTGAGCTTAAAGATATGCTTAGACTGCGACAGAATGTCATACATTAATGTTTGTACCGTTCAGATTTGTACGGATTTTTTAGTGCACGGTGCGGTGTATTGAAAGTGTCAAATCTGTTCAAAATGGCAAAACTTTTCCACTACACTAGACACTTGAACACAACGTGGTCACACAACTAATGGGACACTCATCATTATGTGACAATCGATTTTACAATAAGAAACACTCGATGTATACACGGAGTGTACGGTGTATTGGTACCATTGTGCTTATTTCGTGACATTAAAGGTATACTTGGAATATTCCAATAATATATTTATTTATAATAGAAAATACGGCATACAATTTTGCGTTAATATTTCATAAATAAAAGAAAAAGTTGTTAATTTGTTAAATTCACATATATCTATTAGACAGCGTATGTTTCAATCTACTGAAAATAGAAATTCGTTACGAAGTATAAAATTGGTACATACACGTAAATACCTACCGTAATACATTGCTCTTCCACTTTGTTCTAATTTCAACTACAAAGTTTGTCTTAGGCAGTCGTATATCCAAATGAATCCAAATTTTGAAATAATTTTGTCTGTTAAAATGGTAAATTTCCTTTGATCTTATTCTAAATTAGATCGTTTTATTCGTTATGCTATGAATGTATCTTTTGGGAACATATTCGAATGGAAGGAAGTGTATTGTGATTTTTATGTAATCCATTTGCCCGATATTTATTTTTATATTTTTATTAGCGTCACGCTGTATGCCCACACACAGCAAGATAGGCAGAGGGAAAGTAGTGTTAACACACTTCGTTTTCTATTAGCTAAATGATTAACAAGTTATTGCTACATACAAGGAAATATTTATTTTTTCCATCAAAATAACAACAGATAAGAAAAAGCAACAACAAAAGACTCAAGCAATTATAATAGGTAATCAAAGACTTATCTCTAAAATTACTTTACATGAATTGTCATTATTAACGTTTGATGGAACAAATGCCACTTTTACAGACAAACAAAAAAAAAACACGAATTCCTTTTGATCAGCATTCATCATGGAAACCGTTAATTAGTGAGGTAAGTAGAAAAATATTTACAGCTGTTGCTTCGTTACGTCGACTACGTAATATTTTAACCATTCCTACTAAGGTTGCGCTGGCACAATCAGTCCCACTATCAATTCTTGATCATGCTGATTGTCGTGATCTTGACTTAAAAGTGGAGCGATTAAATGAGCTTGAGACGCTCAAGTCTTCAAAATATATGCACAAGTTTCATTTTTGGAATTCGCGGGTACGACCACTTATCCGAAATTCGTAAAAAACTCTTAGTGGCTCCCAATACGACTTCGCCAGAATATTCATGTTCTTTGTCTTTTGTATAATGTTCTCTTTTCTCCGCATTCCCTTTCTCAATCTATCTTAAAAAACGTTTTAAGATTTGCCACTCCGCTTTAAGTCTAGTTTAACTCTTAAAATTCCTTGCCATTCTTTTTCCTGTTCTATCACATTCGTCCGCTTGTGGAATTCCTTACCGATAACAGTCAAACAAGCTATGACTATACTAAGATTTAAAGAGATGCTGTAAGATTATTATTTTACTCTATAAGTATGTTCCAGTTGTATTTTCTGTATTTATTTATTTGATTTTTCTTCTCATACAAAGGTTTATTTTATTAATCTATGTAAATAACCATATTAGTATGTATTTATTTATATATTTATGTATGTATTTATGTATATATTTGTATGTATAACTAGATATCAACTCTGTTCACCCCTTGCCTTTTCAGACAATATAATCTCTTCTTTACCCAAAAAGTTTGACTTGAAGAGTCTCTTAGCTCTCACTCTCTTAGCGATAAGGCTGTATATTGTACTGTTCTAAATATTAACATATTTATGTTTTGTATCTTTCTGTTGTACAATAAAGAATATTTTATTTATTTATTTAAAATGCAATAAACCATTGTTGTCTTGAAACATCTATACAGTACATTTCAAAATCTGTTTGTCCACACAGCGCTATTCAGATGAAACCTGCGCATTCCGTGTAATCCGTTGTGATTACTGTTCAAGTACTTATGTAATACTGCAAATTGAAACCTACTGCCTCCCTGCCTACAATTGCTGTCACTGCTCACACCAGCTTATGTGACTCAAGCCGATTAGTATTACTGATGTAAACTGGTGAATATATGTTAATTATTAACAATGGGTTCGATTTCTAGATGTTTAGTATTCACTACGATGTATGTAGTGAGTGTGGGTGGTTGAATTCTAATATTTAATTTGAAATAATTCTTGCTACGTCGAAGATCGTAGAGAAGGAAGGCAAAGTCGATATTAAAATTTTACGTTTGCTATGATTTTATGTTACAAATTGGAGAATATATTTATTAAAGATACTTATTATGTTTTTTTCGATTCAAGCTGTATTTCCGATATAAAAGGTTAGTAGTGTTAACCTCCAGAAAATGTCTTAGTGTTCTCATTAAGACAGTTCCATTTTATACTTTCCGCCGAGTTCTGGAGGCATTGCGTGTTGAGTGAGAGTTTAAATTTATCTGGGTAGCATATTATAAATTCTTCTCCTCTATCTAGTTACTCATCGAGAAGTAAAATAAATATTAAAATGGTAAACTTCGTCAAATCTATAGTAACTTACCAGTAGTTCAGTTATAAAGTGGATGTTCCACTGTAATGATTTTAAAATTTACCCAGTTTTGTAAGGAAATTGGACGCTTGCTCTCATGTATTTAAATTTAATCCATACTCAAGAATCAAATGGTAACTAATCCGTGGGATGCTGAATATTAAAAATACGATATTATAGGTATATCATAATTTTTAATTAGGATATACCTTGGCTGAGGCCAGTTCTGATGCAGTAGCACAAACGTACGACTGTAAACACGGCAGGTTGTGGTTCGATTTCCACTCTAGGAAATTAAATATTTAATATTTTAATTTTTTCACTCTAGTTTTGAGGTTAGGCGCGGATCTGCCGCAAATCGAATCGAATCTGCCGCAAATCTCAACATAGAACTTGATACTAAAAAAATGTATCACATGAATTCCTTAAAAATATTAAATAATTTCTTATACTAAGTAATAAACAAGTAACACTTACTTCAAATATCGAGTCATCCAAAGACGAATCGAAGTCTGATTGCCCAAAAATAAGATAAGCGTCTTCAGGTATTTCAATATCAGAAAGCGGCATATCTAGTTTTTCCATTATAATAAGGTTGCAATTCTTGTATAAACTAAGATTATCTTTATCTATTTGTAATATTATGTACGTCCATTCATATTTTTCGTGTTCAAATAGTACTCGAGTGCGTGTCAGGCCGGCTATCTCTACTGAGGCTCTCATTGATTCGTTTCCGCTTGGTATAAAACTTAATTCAAGAAATATCTCATTTTCATAATTTTTTATAGTGAATAAACAAGATTTTTTAATATCTAATTTAATAAATGCAACTATTTCCAAAGTAGGTTTGAGTTCTTTAAAATTAAACAGTTTTATTGGCATAGAAATGGCACGCCGGTGTGTCAACTCGATGATTGTGTTATTCTCGTCGACATACTCAAAAAGTTCCTTATCATAATCGATTACTTTTTCTAGTATGTCATATTTGGCTGTAAACGAGAAAAAAAAATAAGTATTTTGTATATATACAAAATATATATATATATATATATATATATATATATATATATATATATATATATATATATATATATATATATATATATATTGTTTACATAATTTGTAAGTTTTTATTTTACAATAAAAGAAATTATTCATAAATTAAATTATTTAAATATTTAAAAAAAAATATAATATTTAAAAAGAATACGTTTTGATAAATTTAATATAAAGAAAAAACAATGAAATAACTAGGGAGGTGAAGAAAAGAAAAACTAACATAATTTATTCATTACTTACTGAGTTCAGCTTTTACGTTATACAAAGTTAGCTTCGTGAAGAACCTGAAAAGAAACGTAACATATGATAATATAATTTATATACAAATATAATATACAAAACACTAAAGCAATATATTATTTATATAATATCAGAGGCTATTGTGGTATGGCATACTGATGTGACTGCAAATGTGACGTGACGTGGGTTCAATTACTACTCGAGGAAATTATATATTTATTAATTTGACTTCCTTGATATCGTAACAAGGCAAAGTGCGGTGTTTAATTCCGCCATTCAACAGATACTACTGCTATTTGCTCATTTTAATATAACTTGGAGTGAGCTCTACTTTAAATATTTTCCAAGTCAATAATATCACATTACATACAAAATTATGTCAAACTACTAATA
>JAATLQ010038010.1:0-73006 GCA_013421005.1 Heliconius erato x Heliconius himera | reverse complement strand
AAAACCGACTGGTTGTGGGTTCGATCCCCACTCGAGGAGATGAAATATTTACTTAAATTTATATTTCCATTTCTTCGCTCTGGTGTCGAGGTTAAGCGCGGCGTTGAGTTCTGCCACTCAACACGCAATGCCTCCAGAATCCGGCAGAAAGTGGGGAACGGAGTGTCTTAACACTAGGTTCCCTCTGCCTACCCTGCTGTGTGCGGGATACAGCGTGAAGCTAATTTTTTTTTTTTTTTTATAATAAAAGTAAAAAAAATAAAACTTAACAAAAAATTGAAGCCGTCGAGGTGCAGGGATCAAGCATGCGACTGTTAACGCGGCGGTTGTGGATTCGATTCCCACTTAGAGGAATGTATTATTAAATCGATTCTTTCATTTCCTCTCTCTGGAAAGGAAGAAAAGCGGCGCTACGTTTGTTGAGTGAAAGTTTTTAACACATATTCCTAGAATCCCTATGCTTACCCTGCTATGTTCAAGAAACGATAAATATGATTTTCTTAATTATAATATCAGCGTTCTACGCCGCGTAGTTCCTAGGCTATGTATTGTGTATCAGTCATTCAAAAAAGGAGAATTTTAAGCTTACTATATTATAAATAATAACAAATCAAACTACGTATTTACATAGAATATTAGGCGAAAATTAAATTTAGTTCAGAGAGCGTTCTCTTGATAAGTACCATACGTCTGGATGATATAAATCAGTCGCCGCGTCGCGCTGTAATTCACGGTGTTATTACTGTTAGTAGTTTCTACGACCACTTCTAGTATGTATATATTGCTTTTGGGAGCTGTTAACGCGGTAATTGTAGGTTCAATCCCGAATTGGGGTAACGATTATATTTGTAAGCATATTGCTTCAATTTATTTTCTCTGATAAGACAAATAATCGCGCGGCGTTAGGTTTCGCCTACTAAACGTTGTGGGTTCGATTCTCATTAGGCCCAACTAACAGCGCAATGCTGAGTACCGTCACTCAACACTCAATTTTTCGATATTCGTCGAAGTTAGATTCTTCCTCTTAGGGGCCAGTCGTGGTGCAGAGGCACAAAGTGTGACTGAAAAATCGATTGGCTGTGGGTTCGATCCACACTCGAGGAGATGAAATATTTATTTGAATTTATATTTCCATTTCTTCGTTCTGATGTCAGGGCAAAGCGCAGCGTTGAGTTCCGCTACTCAACAGAATTCAGTGGAAAGTAGGAAACGGAGTAGCTTAACAGTAGGTTCCCTCTGTCTACCCTGCTGTATGTGGGAACATTTGAGAAAATATAAAATATATAAATTTTAATTAAACACAACAACTGATTTATTTGCAAAATTGGCTTTGTTATTTGTTAACGAATCGAAATGTTTATTTTGGGTGTTATTGCTACGCTTTGCGGTCGCTGTTTATTTAGTAACGAGTGAAACACGAAATCCTTCTTTGACAGTATAATGGCCTGTTTTAATTAATTGCCTATGAGTGGATATTAGTTTGGAGTTGAGTTCCGTCACCCTACCAAATCAGCGTCCAGAATTCGGTGAAAAATGGGGAACGGAAGTGTCTTAACACAAGGTTCCCCCCTTCCTATGTGGGCTATGTGGGGGATACAGCGTGAAGCTATAAAAGACACTTTTTCCTAATGAAAAAGATAAGGCACACGAGCGTTTGGGTCACCTGATGGTAAGTGATCATCGCCCTCCACGACCCCGTGCAACACCAGAGATCTGATGCGAAACGCAGTGGCATAAATCCACTACTTCACGCTGGTTTTAAATGCCGGGGGTGGTAATGATACGGTCGAGTCTGCCCATGCGTGTTGTCATTGCTGGTGACGTGACTCTACCACACATACTTTAGTCGCCTCTTATGACACCACCAGTACCAGGATGATCCTATTCTAGGCCGGGATCACACGGCACACACTGCGTGTCAAGTGGCGGATCCTAACGCAGCGTTTTTCCTATCGTAGCGACTGCTTTACGAGTGTGTTTAGATTGTTTTGTATACTTTATATATTTCCATATTCAACGGTATCAAGCAAACTCAAGGCCACTTTTTTCTGTTTAAAGTTTAAATTTGATTTGATTTTCGTATCTTTTTTATCGATCGTTGTGGAAATCCATGAGGTATCTGCGTGTAGTTTCTCCTTTTAAATGGGTGAATAATTACAATTAGATGTTATATCACTGCGCCAGATTTACCTCATATTCTGTAGATTTTTTATTATTTTTTAGCTTTATGCTATATCAAGTACATAGCAGGGTAAGTGGAAGGAACCTGGGAACCTTTCATTCCCTAGCTTTTACAAAATTTTGGCATTCAACTAGTTGAGTTCCGCCACTTAACAAGTTGAGGGTGGAACTCAACGCCGCGTTTCGCGTTGTTACTAGAGCGAGGAAATGAAAATACTTCACATCCCCTTGCTATTAATAAGATTATATATATTTATTACATACACTTATTTATTGATAAGACTATCTATGTTTAGCTTATTTATTATATGGAAATGTTATTTGTAGAGTTACTGAAAATATTAAATATTTCATTTACTCGAGTGGGAATCGGACCCGCTACCTTGTGCCCCTGCGCCACGAATGGCCTCTTTCTATAATTTTCCTTATATTTTCTTTTTTATTGTATACTTTCACATTTTTATTACTAGAGCTGATAGCGCTGACCTTCCATATACTTGTATGATATGTTAGAGTGGTGGTGTGGTTGTGGTAATAAAACAAATAACGCTGAGCCCACGTCATTCTTTGTGGATTACATAGAATTTACTGCGTGTTTCGAGAGATTATTATGGAAAATATGTGTTTTTTGGTTAAAGGGTAAAAGGAAGCTAGTTGCAGGTTCGATTGTTTTTTTTGTTTCACTTCACGCTTGTTCCCGCATATCAAGGCAATCCGTCTGTGCAATTTTCGAGCCATTACGTATTGACTGGTGAAACTCCACGCCGCGTTTTGTTTTGTTAACAGAGCGAGGAAATTAAAATAGTTCGTCGCCCAGAGTAGGAAGTTAGTTCCCCAGAGTACGATTCGAACCCCCAACCATCGTTTACAGTCAGATTGCGTGCCGCTGCGCCTACATCAATTTGAAGAATTTAAATTTGATATTATAGTATTATGGGTTTGCTTTAGAGTATGTGTAGTTCATAAGTGCATCTAGTCTATCTAGTAATATAACAATAATTTTTCAAGTATCTGTGATTATTTCTCAGGTAATACATATATAAATACACCCTGAGCAGGAATCGAACTCCCAGCCTTCACGATTCCACTGCGCCACTACAGCACCATGTCTAATTGATATATTCAGAATTACACGATTGAAATAACTGAAATTACATGAATTACTCTCATAATGGATTTAATCATGGACCTTATCAACGTTATCAGCTGCGGGATAAGCTGAAAGCCGGCCTACTTATCTATTGATAAGACTATCTATATTTATTACATGAAAAAGTCCTTTGTGAAGTAGATATTCGATTTTGCGAATATATTTTTGGCAAAAATATTTTAATATTAATAAGCACCACTCAACACGCGTAGAGCTCCGCCGCTCAATACGCAATGCCTCCAAAATTCGATGGCAAGTGGGAAACGGAGTGTTTTACATTTGGTTCCCTTTGTCTATCCTGCTGTGTGCGGGATACAGCGTGAAGCTAATTTAATTTTAATTTTGATTTAATTTGACTGTGACTGCGGTGGTTCTGGGTTTGTTTCCTTCTCTGGGGAAGGTACAATTTTTATCATTGTTTAGATAAAAAGGAATGATTGTTATTTGGCATAGAGTTCTGCTACGGAACACGTAAAATAAGGCGGTAGGTGGGAAACGGAGTGTCTTAGTACTAGGTTCTAAGCTTAAATATATTATTAGATACACTTTCCCATATTATTGCCTTTCCCATATTATTATTTATGCTAGAGAAATTATTTAAGATAATAATTGCCCTAAATGAACCCTAGACCACGGCCAGTGAGACTCTACCCAACTGCGACACCACCACTTTAGATTTAAACAGGTAATTGTGTACTGAACCTATTTAATATTATAAATGAGAAAGTTTGTGTGTTTAGTTGTTTGTTCCAAAAACTATAGAACAGATTGAGATGAAACTTTAAAGAAGTAAGTAGCATAAGCTACATTACTATATAGCTTATACGTCCAAACAACACGTGGACTACAATCTACATAAAGATATATATAATTTGGAAATTTTTGCATTGGTACTAAAGGGAAGAATTAATAAGTATTAATAAATTTATAAATTATTATTAAATAAAAACTAATAAATAATAATTAATTCCCCCGAATGGAAATTGAACCCACAACCGCCACGACGGCCTCATATTGGCTATGATATAACAATAATTTTAAGCGGGCGAAGCCGCGTTTAAACCGCTAGTAACTAGAAGTCTAACAAATTAACCAAAGTAAGTGTAATCGAGTAAACAGTTGTTTACGGGCGCTCGTTCCGTTTGAATAAAGTGTGGTTTAGATATAAATAATTTATGAAATTTACCGAATTTGTGAGTGGAATGTAGAATTTCAGTGTGTGTTGAATATTTTTGTATATTTACTATTGTTTTCACCTATATTTACTCTGTCACTTATAGTACTTCTTCTTCTAGTTTCTATTACCAATTTTTGAAACAATAATTTAAATTGAGGTCAGTCGTGACGCAGGGGCACAAAGTGTGCCTGTAAACGCGACTGGTTGTGGGTTTGATCCCCACTAATATTTTTTTAATTTTTTCATGTCAACACGCAATGGCTTCAGAATGCAGTGGAAAGTGGGGAACTGATTGTTATAAAATTAGGTTCCCTCTGCTTACTCAACTGTATGCGAGGTAAAGCGTGAAGCTGATTTAGTTTTTTAATAATTAAAATATTTTTCAGTATGTATGAACTCAGTATGTATGAAAGTGTTAGTTCTAAGTGTCATATAGTAACTAGCTTTTGCCTGCGATTTCACCTGCATATCGAAATAGAAAAAAACTGAGTTGTATATGATATGACAAAAAGAAAATGCATATGAGGTCATTAAGACCGCAGATGCAGTTACGTTACATAGAACTCAATGTATATAATCTAATCTTCCTTAATAAATTATGTATACAACACAAAAATAAACCAGAACTTCCTGAGATAAATGCTTTCAACCAAGCAAACTCTTCAGTTATATAATCTTAGTATGTATTTTTTTTATTAGCTTCACGCTGTATCCCGCACACAGCAGGGTAGGCAGAGGAAACCTAGTGTTAAGACACTCCGTTCTCCACTTTCAACGCCGCGCTTAGCCTCGACACCAGAGCGAAGAAATGGAAATATAAATGTAAGTAAATATTTCATCTCCTCGAGTGGGGATCGAACCCACAACCAGTCGGTTTTGCAGTCACACCTCGTGCCGCTACGTCACGACCGGCCTCAGTATATAGTATGTATTTACATTTAAAATATATAAAAATATAAAAAATTGAGTTATTTATTTATATTATATTGAATAGTATTTGTTTTTATTTCCTTCAGTTTAGATTTCAACGTAAAAGCTAACATAAATCTCACCATATTTTGTTATGACAATAACTGTTCAATTTCGATATAGTTTACAACTTCGGATATTTCGAACGTTCATTATTTATTCTGTTTATTTCATTTTAGAGGAATTCTGTTTTATCGTTTCTCTTTTTGTATTAGTGGCTATTATAAAATTAAAATTGTTTAAATATATAAGTAAAGCTTCACGCTGTATCCCGCATATAGCAGGGTAGTCAGAGTAACCAATCACTTTTCGAAATTGCTTATTAAGTGGCGGAATTTAACTCCGCGCTCAGTCTTAGTACCACTACGGAGAAATTAAAAAAAACTTCAAATCACACCACACCCACGACGCTTACAACCATACATTTTACCGCTGTGCCACGACGACCACAAATATTAGTTTTATTATAATTTAAGTTTCATTAAATATTTATGATAGAGAGCAGAAAATATTGATTTTTAACAACCGTAATATAGTAACTATATATAAACTTTAGAAAATAATTCGGCTCATATCAAATCACTGCGTGTAAGACTTTATATTGACTTAGGGTCTGACCTTTATATAAATAAGAGACCGAAATAGAATTATAATTAAGATATTGGTTAAAGTTTAATAATAACCATTGTTACTTATTTAGAAAACGTATAAAAATTTGAACGTAGCGACTCCGCGCCTCCTGGAAACCGACCAGGAAACCTGGAAACCTGGCTATTTTTCTAAATAAGTATTTTTCTTTCCTAGGTGTGGAATAACACTTTAAAATAAAAAAAAATAATTATATTAGCTTCACGCTGTATCCCGCACACAGCAGGGTAGGCAGAGGGACAGAACGGGAGGGGCAGAACCTAGTGTTAAGACACTCCGTTCCCCACTTTCTGCCGAATTCTGGAGGCATTGCGTGTTGAGTGGCAGAACTCAACGCCGCGCTTAGCCTCGACACCAGAGCGAAGAAATGGAAATATAAATTTAAGTAAATATTTCATCTCCTCAAGTGGGGATCGAACCCACAACCAGTCGGTTTTGCAGTCACACTACGTGCCGCTGCGCCACGACTGGCCTCATTATGTGTTCTATTTATATTTTTTTGGCTACACGCAACAAATGGACTACAAAATTTATAAAAACAAAAACAATAAGAATATAGTTCCTGAGATTAGCACTTTCAACCACACAAATTGTTCAACTTTTCTAATATAAGTTTAGATATGCATTCCTCAAACGATAAAGGAACACCCAACCTTCACAAATTAAGACACTCTTCAACTGAGCCACGATGGACTGACTACTCTTGACGTCACACATCTGGAAGCACAGCGTAGGCGGGTTGAAATAAACAATCATTTATATTCCAACAGTTTATATGACCAGCGCCGTACAGGTAGATTTATCTTTAACAAATACTGCTAACAAAATAGTTTAAACGAAGATTTTTTTATAAGTGAACATATGAGTTTCATTTATATAAAGTTTTTTTTAGCTTCACGCTGTATCCAGGGTATATACCAGGGTAGGTGGAGTAAAACTTAGTGTTGAGACACTCCGTCCCCCGCATACCCAATCTTCGTGAGAGCCTAATACCTCGCTTTGTTTTGTTACCGGTGGAGTTTTTGACAATATACAAAAAAAATGTCACAGTCTTTAATTTTTTAATTTAAAAGTTAGTTTTAAGTCACTCAATTCTTCGTTTTCCAGTCGAATTCGAGACATTATCAATGAAAAATTATCAAGCAAAATGAAGAAATGAAAATAATATATTCCCTTGTACCTTCTACGGGGACTGAACCCACAGCTATAGCGTTTGGAGCTAAATCTTTGGAGTTCAAATAATAAAATAGTCCTAAATTAAATCTATCAACACTATGTAAAAAAAATAAGAAAACACACAAAACAAAATTTTTCCTTTGAAAAATACAATACAAAATATATTCTAGACGAGATTTTCATTTGCATGCAATTGAATACGGCCTCTATATAATGTAATATACGAGTATGTACGTAGGTGTTGACCTCGACATAGTTTTTTTAAATTTTCTTTTATTATAATAATAATGTTATTTATACGTATATACTTATTTTGTCTGTATGTCCTTAAAATGAAAGTAGAGTGACTAACCAATGATCAGAGTCAAAGATAAGTTGAAAATATAATAAAAATATACGCAACAAGTAGAATTTGCACAGAAAGTTAATAAGTGTTTTAACATATCCAATCCACAAGAAATATTATAAAAATAATTTTGAGTTTTAAGTCATTAATGTTAATTTTGAGATCAGCCGTGGCACCGTGGCACCGTGGCACCTGTAAAAGCGACAGGTTGTAGGTTCGATTCCTACTCGAGGAAATGAAATATTTAATATTTTCATTTCCTCGCTTTGTTATCTGAATTCTACTCTCAATTTCGCCACTTAACACGTAATGCCTCCAGAATTTGGCGGAAACTGGCGAACGGAATCACCTTAATGGAAACGGAGTGTTTTAACACTAAGTTCCCAGGTTTACTCTGCTTACTTTCCTACGTGCGGGATACAGCGTGAAGACAAAGAAAAACAATTTTGGTTTTTCATGTACTCTTTATATTTTCCTCCAACCAAAAATAGAACTCACGACCCATGACTCAATAGACTTTAAATATATTATTTGCGTAATACATTAAGATAATCTAAAACAGTAAGCACCATAACAAACGGATTAACATTGCGCAAAACTCGCGTTATTCTGAGAATACACGTACACTGTAACCTACTTAGTTATTATATTGCTAGGTTTATTGGCTAGTTTGATAGCTTTATATCTTGATGGATGGGATGTGAGTTCGAATCCATTTGAGGTGAACATTGAGTGAAAACGTCGTCGTCATTGAATCAAGTAGATAGATATTAAGTTGAATTCCGCCACTCAACATACAATGCCTCTAGAAATCGGCGGAAAGTGGAGAACGGTTTTCTTAATGGGAATGGAGTTTCCTAACAATAAGCTCTCAGGTTCCCTTTGCTTATCTTGTTATATTTGGGATACAAAGTGAGGCTAAAAAAAAATATTCTATGTGCCCGAGGTAACACTGACCGTAGTCAGTAGGTGGGTAGGTATAGGAATAATATATACTTTTCCTCGAAATAGAAATTTGAATAATATAAATATTTGCGTTTATATGAACATTTTCGAATAGTAGATACAATATAATACGACAAAAATCTAATTTTGCAACACAGTTATATATTATCAGCCTTATTATGTTCTACGAAGTTAATTAAGAGAACCAGACGTCCGCGTTACTTTGATTTATATTTATGTACAGCATCTGACTGTAATGAGTTCTAGTTAATACTAGTTTTTTGCTGATATTCCCTTTGTGGTAATCATAAAAGATCTTTAGAATATGTATAAGTATCGTTGAGGTTCCCAGGTTCCCATAATATTGGGATGATTTGTATAAGATATCACTGTGGTAATATGTTATGGATATTTGATCTTTACTCCTGAAAATTTGCACGCTGTATCCCGGACATAGCATAGTACAAAGAGGGAATTTGTGAACCTAATACTCCCTAAGACACTCCGATCCCCTTTAGATATTACTAAAGCACTTCCGTTTTCTAGTTTTCATCAAATTTTTGAGACATTGCGTGTAGAGTGGCGGAGCTCAAAGCCGCGCGTTGTTTAGTTACAACAGTGAGGAAATGAAAATATTTCATTTTGAAACCGAACTCACAACCGTCGTCTTAACTGTTGCTTTATACCTGTTATAATGATTATATTTTAATTATTTTTATATTTATGGCTTTAATACAAAATGCGGCGTTAGGTTCCTCCACCTAACATATAATTGGGCTAAAAGTGCAGAAGTAGTATCTCTAATATTACCTTTATTTGACACGAGAACTCAAACCATTTAACTAACGAAAATTCCTATAGTGGTGACATTTGGCAGAGATCTTGGTCACGCCATAAAAATAAAGCATAAAATTTTGAAGTTGTCTAAATTTTCGCGTCTTTTAGATTTTTCTCTTACACAATCAACTTATTATAAAAGAAAATGGATTTGGCAAAGTAGTGAATTATCAACAAAAATAATCATTTACAAGATACAGCTATTCTAAAAGTTGCCGAAGTTGCATTTAAACATACAGTATTTTTATATGAAACAGTATAATACAGTACTTTTATTGAAAAATCAATAGAAAAATTAAATCAAATTAAATCAGCTTCACGCTGTATCTCACACACAGCAGGGTAGGCAGAGGGAATCTAGTGTTAAGATACTCCGTTCCCACTTTCCGTCAAATTCTGGAGGCGTTGCGTGTTGCGTGACACCAAAGCTAACAAATGAAAATATAAATTTAAATAAATATTTCATTTTCTCGAGTGGGAATCGAAACCAGAACCAGACGCGTTTACAGTCACACACTTCTGCCCCTGCGCCACGACTGGCCTCAAAAATAAATAGAACCAATATAAAACATATTTGAGAATATAATTGTGGTTGAAATATCGTGTACATAGGTACTCAATCTCGGTCAGCTACGTTTGGCAATGACAGTATGGATTGACGTCGTATCTCACATTGAAATTTCAAAGATCGTTGAAATATCAACTGAAATTTTGACATGGAGTTAAGCTTCTGCTGTGGCAATAACTTGAAAATTTTAGGTGTAATATTTTAAATTTTTATAAATTTATTAATGTTAGGTAGTAGCGCAGGGGCGCTGCGTCGGATTGTGAGCACGACGGGTTTGGATTCGATAATTACTTACCAGAATGAGTTATTTTTATTTCTTTATTCTGATAACAAGACAAATCGCAGCGTACAGTCTCGCTACTGAACGCGCAATATCTCACAAATCGTCGGAAGGTGGAGAACAGAGTGTTTTAAGGCCAACCTCTCTGTCTGCCTAAAATAAAAAAAAAGTATAATGTCAACTTTACATGACAATATTCGGAATTATGACGGAATCTTCGACCTGAAACCCTCCAGTATAATATTTGTACTGTAGATACTAAAATAATATCTATCCGACCTCTATCTCGTTGGAATGAAGCGATTGAATACTAATATTATACCTTTTTGCAAGATTCATGAAAGAAAATAAGAATTTTGTTACGACCCAACCTAAAAATAAATATTCGATGTATCGTTTTTGACGTTACCCTTTAACTAGTATTGGTTTTTTTTTAAACTGACAATACTTTTTTTTTATTTCTGTTACCTATTTTATTATTTTTTCTTTGTGAGTGTACAAAAAAGAGTATTATTATTATTACTAATAAAAAAAGTTTGATTATACTTTAATGATTATATTTTTTTCATGACAGGATAAATAGAGGGAGCCTGTGCATTTAGTGTTAAGACACTCTGTTCTTATTAAGTCACTTCCTTCGTTCAAAATGAGGAATTTTCTGTCAAATTCTGAAAGCATTGTTTGTTTAGTGGCGGAACTCTACGTGCCACGGCTGATATATATAATTATATATATACACATAAGAATATGAGGCCGTCATGGCGCAGGGGCACAACGGTGTGATTGCAATACGACAGTTTTGGGTTTGATCCTAGAGGGAATATATATCTTATACTAGAGGGAATAAAATATTATTTCTTAATATTTTCATTTCTTTTTTCTAAGGCAAAATTTCGGCGTTGAATCCGCCATTCAACACGCAATGCCTCAAAAATTGAGTGAAAAGTGTGGAACGGAGTGTCTTACACAGTCTGAAACTGATTTTTCTTTTGATTTTCTAAAAACATATTAAAATCTACTCGTATAATCCGAAGTAGGTTTGGACTTTAACAAAAGAATTATTTCAAATTTCTTTTGTCCACGTCCAATCATACTTCGGAGTGAACAAGGCTGAGCCGAATTCGTTTTACAATACAAATATAACATTGAATATTGGTCTCGAGGCGGATTGGGTTACAGAAACAAATTTAATGTATAAAAATTTCATATTTAATAACTGTTGTTATTCGTATAAATTTTCATATACTTATTGGGATAGTTGGTGGTAGTTTTATTTTTTTTATTTAACGTTCTACGGGTTAAAATGTAAATAAAAAATATATAAATCTCCGTATTATCCGTTTATCTGACTAGTGAGGTAGCCAGGGAAGACAGAGCTAAACGCTTCGGTCTTTGCGTATCTCTTTTAACTCGTTCACTGTCATTAACCTATTCATACGTCCTCCGGGAAGTCTTCAAACTTTCTAGCTGACCTTTCTCTAGTATCAACGTTACTATTAAAACTAAGGTCTTTTCTGCCTCTATTATCAGTCACTGTCTCTAATTTGATCTTTATGTGAGATTAAACTTGATCGTTGTGGGCTTAAAGTTCAAACTCCACTCGAGGGTGTATTATATTTAAAAGAGAACAGCTTGTTTGGTAAAGTAATTCAAAATTATCTAAATTTGTTTAAAGTTTATGGAAAGTTAAGTTCTATATCACCATTAACTTTCTATTCGAATAAATAACTTTTAACTTTACACTTTTGCGATAACTTTTTCATTAAATTCCTGCCTAAGCTATCATCGAGATAAAGTTACATTACTTACCTTAAAATAAAAAATATATATTTATTTAGCTTCACGCTGTATACTACATATAGCATGGTAGGCATAGGGAACCTGGGAATCTAGTTTTAAGACAACCATTAATACAATTCCGTTCCACATTTTCCACGGAATATGCCAGGGGCGGGCTACTTTCGCCCTTTCCCGCCCAAAGACGCTGTCAAGACCAGTCCAGGTCAACATCAACAAAGTCCATTCGAAAAAAAAACTGAATTATGGAAGCATTGCATATTGAGTGACGGAACTCAGCGGAGCGAAAAAATAGAAAATATTAAATGTTTTATTTCCTTGAGTTGGAATCAAATCCACAACCAGTCACACTCACTCTCATACGCTTATGCCCCTGCGCCACGACTGGCCTTAAAAATATATTGAATAAAAAACTTCGAAATTTTATAAGGCTATACATAGATCCCAGAACCAATTATCAAGATGGCGTGCATACCGGCCGGGCGAATTTAATTTTCGTCTACGTTAACTTCCATTTTCCATAAAATTTAGCTTTTCTGAATTCACAATTTTTTTTTGACTGAAATAAGGTTTCATTGCCATGAGATATGAACTTAATTTTGAATTTTTCTCGAAATTATTTCTGTATAAATTCTCACATTGTGTTGTTCTCATAGGTTAGTGAATATTGTTTGTGATATACAGTAAATATAATAAGAATTTACTGTCTAGTGCCAAATCTCTTTGTGTTCCGTTCTTTATACAACTTTGAGATATTACATGTTGAATGGTGAAACTAAACGTTAAGCCTTTTAAGCAGCCGTTTTGGATTTTTTGATATAATTTACTTCCATTAATACTTCCAGCCATATTTCCAAATCAGAGAACCTTAAATTATTTGTTAGCGATGAAATATTGATAAAAGTATTTTTTAATTTTTTATTTCTTTTCATAAATTTTAGCCTACAAACCCACATATCATCATATTTGCAATCTTGAGAAGAAAACACTACTATTTGTATAGGTTCAGTTTTTTTTTTAAATACTTGTAAAATGAAAAATATATGGTAAAAAGTGAATATTTTTGAGTCTATTTTAACATTTATTGGAAGAATTAACTTTATAATTTGATAATATGACTAGTGAAATTCAGTTATTTCAGGATATTTATAAAAGAAAAATATTTGTTACAGTGAAAAATAAAAATTGAAACTGAGAAAATTAGTTTTTACATTTCAGTTTTAATTTTAGCATTTTAATTACATAATATTGTTCATATAATGCTTCTTGAAAAAAATAATCTATGCAAGTCGAAATGTTTTTATTTCAAGATTAAAAATAAAAATATGTCATAATTGTTAAATATGTGAGGTTATAAATTATTTAAAGTAATAAAATATATAGAAAAAATGTAATTTATCCACTTTTACCGATGTTTCATCACTAATAAATAATTTAAGGTTCTCTGAATTAGAAATATGGCTGAAGGAATTGATGATAAATCACATCAAGATTATAATACAAAAACAAAGTAATAAAATCTAAAGGCATTACTTAAAACGTAACTTTTAAACGCTACGTATATTTTACAGCACCGTGCGCCGCCCTAAGTCTTATCAGTGAATAAATTATGGCATACTCATCTGCTTTTCCAGGTTAACCGGCAGGAATCATTTAAGATTTGTGAACTAAATTCTAAATTTGTGAACTATACATTTAAATGGTGTTTTATGTATTTTAAAGTTTTAATATTTGCATATAATATATTTGAGGCTGTCGTGGAGTAAAGGCAAAAGTGTGCGACTCTAAACGCGTTTGTTGTAGGTTCAATTCCCACTTAGGGAATCAAATCCATACTAATATTATAAAGAGAAAATACTTGTGTTTTTGTATGTATGTTTGTATTGTATTCAAACAAAAACTACCGGAATGATTTCAAAAAAATAGAGATCCCTAGTAAAAAGGCAATATTTGGATTACCTAAGGTGTGAAACAGTCACGAAATGACGAGATGACGCAACCATTGATCATAGAACAAAAAAATATTATGAAACACATCAATACCTACAAAAAGCTCGTGATATTATATATCCAACTATTATAGTTATACCAATAGAACTACTTATATTTCGCAAGTTGATAAAAGTGGTGACAATAATCAACATCCTTTCGTGTTTTATTGAACAAATAATTCACAAATTTAAGCGGGCGAAGCCCCGAGCGGATCGCTAGTATTAAATATTTTTATTTCCTCCCTCTCGCAACGAGACAAAGCGCGGCATATAATCCCACAACTCAATACGTAGAAAGTGGAGAACAGAGGTTTCGTAATAAAGAACGGAGTGTCTTGACTAGGTTTCCTGCTATGTGCGGAATACAGCGTTAAACCAAAAAAAAATGAGAATCGAACTTATAATCATTGAGCTTACAGTCAGGCACTGTACCACGACGTCCTAATACTTAAACTAAAATATATACATTAGATAATGGATATAAAGCGACTCGGTCTGATACTAATAAATCCCGTCAATTCTGTTAACGCCGTGTAATGACGTTAAACAAATTGAAACTGATCGTATCGTCCCTGATTATTTTTTCCTCGTGGGACATTTTATTCGTAATAATGTTTGGTCTCGATGTATTTGAACAGGATTTGTTTATTTAAATAATTGTTTATAATAATTTTAATACTTTATCGTAACAATAAGCGTTTAGTTACGCCAGTTAACATTCAATGTCTCAAATTACGGAAAACGGTGTGTTTTGATACTGGGTTCCTTGCTATATACGGATTAAGTGTAATTACAAAAAATATTTAATTATTATAAAGTTATTGTAAATAAATAAAAACCGGTCAAATACGAATCGGACTCGCATACCGAGGGTTCCATACCAATTTTCACTTTTTGGACTATGGACCCAGAATATTTGATATTAATATGATCTCGAGATAATTTCTCTTGACAGATGGACAGACAGACAACGAAGTCAATCTATAAGGGTTTCGTTTTTTCCTTTTCAGGAACCCTAAAAATATATACTTTAAAAAAATAAAAAAGTACATATTTTTCTAAACTAATTGATACAAGTGCTGAATACTCTGAGCTATAATTTGTGTAAGCCTAAGCTCCGAGAGTTTACTAGTTATCTCTGAAGAATTCCAATATTCAGGTCCGGGCTCCATCATCACACTAGCTCGTTGATACCATAGTATTGTGCTGCCTTGGTGCCAGAGCGAAGAAATGAAAGTATTAATAAATAATAATTTATTCCTCCGAATGTTGATCGAACCCATAACCGTGTCATATTATAGACAATCAGATCCTTGTGCACTTGCGCCACGACGTCTCAACCTTAAAGCGTGTTAAAAACGAATATTGACTTATCACTAGGTTCCCTCTGCTATCCCGGCTATGCGGGATACAGCGTGAAATCTTCACTTCTTCTTCATATTTAATTAGAAGCAGCCATCACAAATCCATTTCATCATTCTACACAAAAGAACTCCTCGATCTCAAGCTCTACATTTTAATGAAACACGTTAAAACTCATTATAGCAGCTCGAAGCTTTATTGTAGGCTTCATCTATTAAAGTTCATTGTAAAACATTCCTTATTGTATAGGTATAGGGTACAAATTAATTTATTAAAATTATTGTATTATAAGGGAGCCTTGAATGATAATATTATAATAGTAAACTGCTTCAAGAAATTGCCCATCCCTCTAAGAAATTTATCGTTCTTGAAGTTTTGATAGTGATTACTTCAGTAATTTTATTTTCTTTATATATTTTAAAGCGTTTCGATAGATTTTACATCACCATTATTTAATACTACAGGGTAGTATGTGGTATTCAATTTGGTAATTTATAATCTTAATTTCCTTGATCTGGTATCAACATAAAAGGTGGCGTTGACGTCCGCCACACAACACGGAACGGCTCAAAGATTGGGCGGAAAGTAGAGAAACGTTCATGACGCAGGGCCATAACCGTGTGACCGTTATTGCGACGATTTTGGGTTCGATTCCTGCTCAGAGGAATGAAATATTTAATATGTTCATTTTCCTGCTCTGGCAACTACACAAAGCATGGCGTTGAATACCGCCATTCGACATGCCATGCCTCAAGAATTCAACGAAAAATGGGGGATGGGTCTCAATGGAGAACGTCTTACGTGTCTTAGCATGGCGTTCCTAGGCTCCCTCTGCGTACCCTGATATGTATTTATGGTAATGTTAAAAAAATACTATAAGGAATACATGAATGTTTAAAATGTTAATTAAAATATAAGTAAATATTGACATAATGGGTCGGGGCAAAAGTATTTTCGTAGTTTGAATGTATAGTTAGTAATCAGACCTCATTGGCTGTACTGAATGTAACTGGATGATCCTAATACCATTAAATGTGACATTCTGAAGACGCAATAAATAAAAAAATAACTAGTTCTCGCCATTTTTCAATTGTTTTTCAAGCAAGCAAAATGAACGTATGTGACGAAGAAATTCGGTACATCACAAACACAAGTTTTTTTGTTGTTTTCACATTACAAAAAAAGATAAAAATGCGACGAAGGCCGAATAAATTTGAGCGGTTTACGGGCCTAATGCAGTATTAATAAGAGTAGCACAACTGTGATTCAAGCGTTTCAACTTTGTAATTTTAGTGTGAACGTTGAGGTTCGCTCTGGACGCCCTGTCACAGATAAAATCAGTGCTATCTTTGAGAAAGTGGAGCAAAATTGACATATAAGTAGTTACTACATTGCTGGAGAACTGGATGTTGATCATAAAATAGTTGTACGTAATTTACGAAAATCTGGTTAAAAGAATAAACTTGACATTTGGATACCACATGATCTCACTGAGAGAAACCTAATGAAACGTGTTTCCATTTACGATTCTTTGTTGAAACGTAACAATTCTTAAACAGTTGATTACGGGTGATGAAAAATGGGTGACTTACGATAAGAATATGCGAAAAAAACGTCATGGTCGAAGCATGGACAAGCCCGACAGATCTTGGCAAAGCCACACAAGTCAGCAAATGTTAAGATTAAAAAAACTATTAAGAAAAACCGGTTAGACCTGGTGAATAGGAAGGGCGTGGTGTTCCACCATGACAACGCCATTCATCTCTCATCAGTCAACTATAGCCACGCAGCAAAATTGAGAGAGGTTGGCTGGGATGCGTCGATGCATCCTTCTTATAGCCCTGATCTTGCTCCATCAGATTTCCACCTGTTTCGGTCATTGCAGAACTCTTTAGGAAGCATAAAGCTAACCTCAAAAGAACACTGTGAACACTACTTGTCAGATTATTTTAATCAAAAATTTGAAAATTTCTACAGGAGTGCGATCATCGATCAAACCGGCACGTACATATTATAAATAAATAAAAAATTATACCTAAAAGAATATTTTCCTTTGTATGAACAATACAAAAATACTTTTGCCCCGACCTTATATATATTAAAATGGCAGTACAGAAACTTTACATATTTTTATATTAGAAACCATTAAATTTTGATATCCAAACCCAACCTGTATTTGCAGGACCTACCTTCAAGTTATATTACATCGACTTATCATGAGTTGTCAGGTGTCGTAAAATATACCTATATTAACGGTAGGGGTCAATTGCGTTCACCACGACCTTAAATAACGACTAAAGGTATTAATAATATTGAATTTTATTATATTATATATATTTTTTAATAAGTTCACGCGGTATCACGCATATAGTATGATAGAGGGAACCTAGTGTTATGACGCTCCGTTTTTCCACTTCTCGCCAAATTTTCAAGACACTGCGTGTTGAGTGGTGGAACTCAACGCCGCGTTTTTTTCTCGATTCTAAAGCGAAAAAACTAAATTATTAAAAAATAAAATAATAAATATAATTCACTTTCCAATGGACATCGGACTCACAGCGCGTTACAGTCACACGCTATACTATATACATTTTTATAAGTTTACACTATATTCTGCTCATAGGAGGGTTAAGACACTTAATGTTAAGATATTAAGTGACCCCATGCATTCTCCACGCACCACTCAATTTTTGAGACATTGCACATAGAGTAGTGGAACTCAAACCCGCACATTGTCTTATTATAATCATATAGACGAATTGAAAATAATTCATTTGCAAGTGAGGGAATCGAACCCATAAAAGTGAAAAGCGAAATTATAAACTTTATTAAAAATTATATAATGGGAAAAATTTCAAACAAAAATGAAATTTTGTCGTCGTAAATTATTCACTGTACTCGCAATTGAGACAGACAATTTGAAATGAATAAATTTCCATAATGTCTTGACCGCAGTAAATTATACTTAGGTCTTTTTGGTTTAAGCTCATTTTGTCCTTTAAGATATGTTTGTTTTAAATCAGCTAAAAATAATTTTAATATTTAAATTTTACGACTATTGTATAAAAAAAAATAGGAGTTTAATAATAGAGTAGATAAAATTAAGGCGTTTGCACGCCTTAACAAGATAAAACGCGTACTTAAAGACCGCGACTCAACGCGCGTACTGTGGTACTGTCACTGTTTTTTTTAAATTTAATTTAATATATGTTTATTATTTTTTTATTTCCATATTTGTATTACATTTCTATAGATTGCAGTAAATTAGTAAAAAATATTAATCATTAACCTTGATGTATACGATTGATGTATATAAGGTGATTGGTAGAGAGATGAGCTTTTCTCCAACAATTTTTATGCCAAATAGTAAGCCCTGAAATGTTACTGATATTATTCATCCAAAAAAATTCTAAATGTACTATGTGCGCACTAAAATGCTTGAAAAATAAATATTTTGCGTGTTTTTCTGATTATTATTATTTTTACATTTTGTGATATATGATGCACCTTCACGTAAAGAACCTGGAAACGTAGTGTTAAGACACTTCATTCTCATTGAGACACTTTAATTCCCTACTTTCCACCGAATTCTGGAGGCATTGCGTCGACACTAGAGCAAGGTAATGAAAATATTAAATATGATATAGGGAACCTAGTGTTATGACGCTCCTTTTTTCCACTTCTCGCCTAATTTTCAAGACACTGCGTATTGAGTGGTGGAACTCAACGCCGCTTTTTTTATAATTTTACGCTATATCCTGCTCATAGGAGGATTAAGACACTTAATGTTAAGATATTAAGTATCCACACGCAATCTTCACGCACCACTCAATTTTTGAGATATTGCACATAGAGTAGTGGAACTCAAACCCACATTGTCATGGCACATTGTCTTATTATAATCATATAGACGAATTAATTTGTTTAATTTTCTCGAGCGGGAATCGAACTCAAAACCTGTGGCGTTTGCATACGCGTGTACACCAGCGCCAGACTGACCTCTATAATATACTACTAGTATTATTATATTCTGTGATCGATAACGTTTTTTCGAAGTTCAGACGAGGTTACCTCACTCTGATCTCCTACGACCCACACCCTTACCTCTTAGTTCCAACTTCAAAATATTTATAAAAAAATACATATTTTTCGATACAAAGCGTTAAAAAGTGCTTAACACGACATATTTTACATATTTTTTTTTTATTTTGTTCTAATGACATGAATTATATTTTCATTCACATCTCAAATATATATACGTAACTAGTGGGAAACGGAAGTGTCTTAATGGGAACAGAGTGTTTTAGCACTAGGTTCCTAGGTTCCTCCTGCATACACTTATGTGTGCTAGATACACGTGAAGCTAAACAAAAGTATCTATTTGAATTTTAGAAAAACTTCTACAAAATTGAATTTAGAGAATAAAAATATCAAATGTTTTATCCGTAATATACGAGTACCTGAGTATGATATAGAATATACTGACAGCTTTTCGCTATATATCACCAAGTTTTACAATACAGTCTGGTCTATAGTTTCCGCTTATATGCCCATAGGAAATAAACAAAAGTAATTTCATCAAGTGAATATGTAACATGTAACAAAATAAAGAGAATCTAAATGGAGGCCAGTCGCAAAGCAGGAAAAAAACGTGCGACTTGAATAATAAATACGTCAGATAATGGGTTCCATTCCCACTGAAGTAATAGAAATATTTAATATTTTTATTTCCTTGTTCTGGTAACGAGACAAAGCGCGGCGTTGAGTTCTGCCACACAACTAGCAATAACCCCATAATTCGCTGAAAAACTGGATTGAAAAACTGAAATGGAAAACGAAAGTGTATTAACAGGAGATTTTCAGGTTCCCTTTGCCTACTCTACTATACACAGTATACAATGTGAAGATAAAATACATTTAAACATCGTTACTATAATAATTCATTTCAAAGAAATGCTAGAGAAATATTCTGAGAGAAAAACTAAGCTTTGCATCAAAAGGCGGGTATTGAAGTTGAAGCTATAAAACAAAAGAACAATATAAGGAGCGGCCTCATAATATACCTCTCGGGAGGAAATCATACAGCTCTACTAAACGAGATGGTTTAAATATTTTTTATGTAGGTATGTTACGTCTAGGCTAGTCTGGTAAATATAATGCGGCGTTTAGTTTCGCTTACTTATATACAAATACACACAATTACAATGTCTAGAAAATTGGACGACGCGTGGGGAACGGAGTGGCTTAACACTCAGTTCCCTTGCCTACTCTGTTATATGCGGATAAAAGGGTGTAGCTGATTAAATATTAGTAAAACAGAAAGAGATAACAACTAAAACTAATTTAAGCACAATTGTTCAATAAAAGATGCATTAAACATCCTGTGGCCGTCGTGGTGCAGGATCACAAGCGTGCGAATGTAAAGACGAGAAGTTGTGAGTTCGATTCCCCCTCGGGGGGATAAAATATTTGTTATGTTTGTTTCCGTACTCTGGTTATAAGGCAAAGCGCGATATTTGCTGGAAAATTTGGTGTGAAGTGCATGCCTCTCTCGCTATGTGCGGGATACATCGGTATGCAACAGAAACAATATCTATATACATAAAAGGACTTGTGCTGACTGACTGAGGTAAGACGCACGCACAGCCGTAACCGCTGATGGTAGAAACGTGAAATTTGGGCAGATATTTATTTTCTTATTCTGGACATCCACTAAGAAGGGAATTTGAAAAATTTTAACCCTAAAGGGATGAAATAGGCGTTGAAAGTTTCTATGGATTTTTTTTAAATCTGTACCAATTTTTATAAAATTTGAAATTCAGACTTAAAAATATTTCATTGAACACGTGTTTCATGGTTTTTAAGAATTGACCCCCTAAGGGTTCAAATAAGGGTTTGAAAGTTTATATTGAAAAATCTTTAAATTACCACCGATTTTTATAAAAATTTAAATTCAGATTGTTAAAAATATTTTATTAAACACGTGTTTCGTGGTTTTTTCTCAGAATTCACTCCTAAAAAGCGGGCGAAGCCGCGCGCGCCCTCTAGTATTAAAATAAATCTATAGCATCACGCTGTACTCCGCACACAACAAGATAGGCTGGAGGCTAGTTTTAAAACACTCCGTTTCCCATTTTCCGAGGAATTCTGGACGCATTGAGAATCCAGTGGCGAAACTCAACGCTGCGCTTTGCCTCGATACCAGAGCGAAGAAATGAAAATATTAATTATTTAATTTCCTCGAGTGGGAATCGAACCCACAACCAATTTCATTTACAGTCACACGCTTTTGCCCCTGCCTCACCACCTCATAGCCTCATTAATTAATATATTTTTTTACAATAAATTAATAACGAGTTTCACACTATCACGTGTACAGCCAGCAATTATGCCACTGAACCACGAGGGTGACAAGATCTATAACCGTTTTATACTTGAAGCATCTTTAAAGGGACAGCTTATATAAAATATTGTTTTTTATAAAAACTTTGATTACTTTTACTTGCTTTCTTAAACTTTTTTTTTACAAAATTATACACTGAAGAAGTTTTATGTTTATATTTACAAAATTTTACCATATTTTTTTGTATTTAATATATTTTATAACATTTTTAACAAGGTTAATTTTGTTTAGAGTGTTAAAAGAAACTTATAAAATAGCTAGCTAGCTAACTAAAAGACAATGTACATTCGGAACTGTACGAGGTAGTACGCTGAAATTCAGCATGTATGTTCCTCAGGGGGTGTATCCTCCCTCCCTCCCTTAAGGGAGCGTTTAAAGAGGATTTCTCACAGTTGTTACGGCAATGGAAAAAATTACATATTCCATTTTTACGTCTTGTCTTGTCTTCTAAGACCACGCTTTTTCTGCGTTTGCGGGCCAAAATTATTAAATAATATTTTGCGTCTAAAAAAGACATTTTTGTATGAACGAATATATGCCTTGGGAAGTATGGCTTTCCAATATGTCCAGAAGGCCATTTCCATAGGAGTTTCGAGAAAAATTGATAAGCAAATTGATTCAAAAAATGTTGAAAAAAATGTCCACGCTAACTAAATTGTAGGCGACAACTCATTTTTTATATTTCAGAAAATGTACAAAAATAAACTATCATAGAAGTAAACAAATACGAGTAACTCATGAACGGACTAATCAGGACTGGGCTTATTGTACATTTTGTAAGCAGAAGAAGAAGGAAATAGATATTTTTTTATATGGCGGGGAAACAGGGGGTATTAAGACATTCGATTCCCCAATAATCGCAATTTCGAGATATTGTGTGTTAAGTAGTGGAACTCAACGTCACGCTTAGTCTAATTGCCAGAATGAGGAAATGAAAATAATTCATTCTGCAACCCCAAGTGTGAAACGAACCCACGACCGTTGTTTACAGTAAACGAATAAGAAGTCATAAGTTCTAAGAATCGAAGATTTAGTTTTTTCAGTGATATAAAAATTATAATAAAATAGTAGTGGCGAAATACAATACGCTTAAATTTAAAGTAAAAAAAAAGTATTCAGGTTTAACAATTTTATTTAAGAAAAACCGAAGACTTTCTATTTAATAAAAATTATCTTACTTACCATTTAAATCAATGCCTGTTCTTTATTCTAATATTACACTCGTATACTTAATTATTTTTGTTTTTATTTACAATAAAAAATCTCAGCTCCAAAGAAAGTAATAAAGACTCTATCTAGCCTTGTAAGAATTTTAAACAGCCATAAAAGTTCCTCGAGGCCAGCTGTGGCAGCGGTACAAAGTGACGGTAAAATCGACTGATTGTGGGTTCGATCCCCACTCGAGGAAATGAAATATTTATTTACATTTATATTTATTTTATTTTTTCACTCTGGTGTTGAGGCTAAGCGCGGCGTTTAGTTTCGCCACTCAACATGCAATGCCTTCAGAACTCAGTGGAAAGTGGGAAACGGAGTGTCTTAGAACTAAGTTCCCTCTGCCTACCCTACTAGGTGCGGGATACAGCGTGAAGCTGTTTTTTTTTTCTAATCTTAGCTTAAGACTACGCCTTGTAAGTATTTGAAACAAATGTAAAATTGCCTTGTAAAAGTCCCTAAGGCTAGTTTACAAGTATAAAGAATAGTGTTCAGTACCTACTCACTAAGGTGCTTAAAAAAAATGTTCGATTCGAACTCGAACCTATGGCCTCTAGTAATCTACACTAATATTATAAAACTTAAGATTTTGTTTGATTGAAGTTACTAATCTCGGGAACTACTACTTCAAGTTGAAAATATCACACGCATTTCCTCGAGAATTCCACGGAACGTCCGGGACGGAAGTATTTAAATGGAAACTGAGTGTTTTAACCCCAGGTTCCCTCTACGTACTCTGCTTTGTGCGGAATACAATGTGAAACTTAAAATTAAAAGAATAATATTTAAAAACAGATTGAAGTAATTAAAACAGCTAATCTCAAACGAGACGTGAACCTCTCATATTCAGAAATTCGAAAGCATTGTGTAAGTTTTTTGTTTGTAGCACTAACAGCGCTGACCCCAATATTTGGGAGCGACCTGAGGCAATTGTGTTACCTACGTTATAGTTAGGTTAGATGTGAGTTTAGTTGGTTTTAACCGAATTAAAAAAGAAAGAGAGAACAGTTTTTTTGTATTTCACTGTATGTTTGTTACGTAATTACTCCACCAGTTTAATTATAAATCAATTATTTATTTACTTTTATGCGCTTCACGCTATATCCCGCATATAACAGGATTGCCAATGGAAGCCTGGCGTTAAAACACTCCTCTCACCACTTTCCGCGGCGTTGATTGGTGCAAGTTAACGCCGGGCTTTACCTCGATACCAGAGCAAAGAAATGAAAATATTAAATATTTCATTTCCTCGAGTGTGAATAGAACCCACAACCTATCGTTTACAGTAACAGGCTAGTGCCTCGATTAGTGACCATAACATTTTATTATCTTTTTATTTTTAAGTACGACACATTTTAGAGGGGATTTTGTGGTGACAATAAGTTTAACAAAAAGTCGACAACCTAAAATATGTATTACCTACAAAAATCTTTTCGGTTACATATTCGGATATATTTAAATTTAAAGAAAAGTTCAATTACGTCATTGTCGCATTAAATCTTGTAATAAAAAAAATCTTTGAACCAAAATACTTCTAGTTTCAGATGTTTCAACGGACATGTATGTTATTCAATGGAAATTCTGTATTTACCTAATCAGATCAAAGGAACTTCACGCTTTTTCCCGTCGAGATAGGTAAGCAAAGGGAACTGAGAGAGACACGCCGTTTTCACATTTCCGCTCAATTTTCAAGATCAAGTTTACAAAAAAATATTGTAAATATAATCGGTTCCCCGAGTAGACATTGAACCACCAAGCATCGGCTACAGCCAGAACTGTTCCACTGCGCCACGACAACGATCACGAATACGAAATCACAACGTGTACTTTAAATATTTTCTCAAGTGGGAGAAACCCGAAACCCAACCACAATTGTCTCTAAATAAAGTACTAACCATTTGGACAAATACACCATACAATTACTTAATAGGCTAGTACCTACACCTACACCTGCAACTTTCGTTGCGTGAACTTTAAGAATTAAAATCAAATTAAATCAGCTTCACGCTGCAGGGTAGGCAGAGGGAACATCATATTAAGACTTTCCCCACTTTCCACTGAATTCTGGAAGCATTGCGTGCTGATTTGTGGAACTCAACGGCGCGCTTTTGCCTCGACACCAGAGCGAAGAAATGAAAATATAAATGTAAATATATATTTCACTTCCTCGAATGGGATCGAACCCACAACCAGTCGATTTTACAGTCACACTTTGTGCCTCTGCGCCATGACCGGCCACTTTAAGAAATGATATGAAAACGAAAAATTTAGTTTTTTTTCCGCTGGAATTTCGATACATCTATCTCAGTGCTCCCCTAGTTCTCCTTGACCTACCTATGTATATGAAAAATTTCAAAATACAAGTAGTTTTGTTTTTGCGTTGTATATTATAAACTTATAGATTTATTCTTATTATATACTTATATTAATATAAATTTAGTTTATTTTACATTATATCTGTATAGATTTGTATGTTTATATACCATAAATATTAATATTGTTTTTTTACACTAATTAAAAAATGCTTCACTTTTAATTTCAATTTTAATCTACTTCCCAAAAAAAGAGCCTGATTTAAAATCAAAAATTGAATTACTTTGAAAATTTACACCAAACTTAAACGTATACAGATACACACTTATATAGAAAATTACCTATTTCATACAATTTTTAATTAAAAACTTACCATTTTAACGTGCTTATTCGTATTTTTCGTGTAAATTTCAGTAAAAATGAAGCACTGTAGCGACTCTATGAGGGAGCGCGGCTAGACTGCCCGGGACAAGCTGATAATGTCAGAGAACCTGCAATGTAGATATAACACAAATATTTTAAAGGTAGTAGCAGGATTGGATAAATATTAGCTATAAGCTTCTATAAATAAAAAAGAGATTGAATCAAGGAGTCTGTTATGGTGCAGGTACACAGTCGTGCGACTGTAAACACGGCAGGCTATGGGCTTGATTTCCACTCAGGGAAATGAAATATTTTATATTTTCTTTTTTTTGCTTTGATAACGAGACAAATCCGTTGAGTTCCGCCACTTAATACGCAATGCCCCCAAAATTTGGCAGAAAATGGGGAACGTGTCCTACCGTGCCTACTGCGCCTACCGTCTTATGTGAGGGATATCGAGTGAAGCTACAAAAAAAATAGATTAAAACAACTAGGTTTCATTATAAACAAAAGTTTGCTTTCAATTCATTTTACGAGCAATTAACTGCACCTCCGCTATTTATAAACTTGAATAGATAATAAAGTAGCCATAAATTACCTCACATTCACCACGTTCTATAATTAACATGTTGTTTAATAGATTTACGTTCGCTTCCTTCGGGTTGTAAAAAATATAATAAATCAAGTTGTATTATTTGTGAGGCCAGTCGTGGCACACGACTGTAAATGTGACTTGTCATAGGGTTCGATTCCCACTCCATTGGCAAATAAATCTTTTAAACTACTAAAATTTGTGATTTATAATCTTTATTATGGATAATAAATGAGGATTTATTATGGATAAATGTAGATGATAAATAATTTTAATATTTTAATTGATTATGTATATCAAACAAAAAACGAACCATAGGCCATTAAATTGTCTAATATATTTTTAGTTAAAGAATTGCATTTTTTGTATTGTAAGACGAATATTTGTGTATATTACAAAAATAAAGTCACGTATAACTTTAACATTTTAGTAACTAATATATATTCCTAATCAAAAAGATATTCTGTGATTTTTTAACAGTAACAGTAAAACGTCCTCAGGGAGACAAAAATAAAAGTTCAGACGAAATACCAAAATCAATTCATCTCATAATCTATGACAGCCAGCATATATCTGTCTCTGTCACTATGTTTGCGTATTTACACCCATCCTTGTCTCTCGTACTCAAATGTATGACGTAGGCGCGGAAAAGCCTTTACTGAAGGCTCTACAAGTTTTCTTATTATTATGATGGACAAATTGAAACAAAATGCCTCTATTTGTATTATTACATAGATATAGTGAGGCGCAGCGTCTGTTCCTAAATGTGGCGGCTATGGGTTCGATTCGGTGAAATAAAATATGTTGCTTTTCTCGCTTTGGTAACAAGATAAAGCGCGGTGATGATTTTCACCAATGACCACACAATGTCTTGAAAATATAGCGGATAGTCGGGAACGGAGTGTCTTAACCCTAATTTCCGTCAGCGTACCGTACTATACGCGGGATAAAGCGTGAAACTTAAAAAAAATTGAGATATATTCGACACTATGTTGTTTTCCTAAATTCTGTTTTGTATTTACAATGGTAATGGGATTAGTCTTCAAGGGAAAATTTTATGTATGACAAAAAAAATTGGTAAGTACATATTTATTTCTACGATCAGTTAATTAAAATTAAATCAGCTTCACGCTGTATCCGCATACAGAAGGCTAGGCAGAGAGAACCTAGTGTTAAGACACTCCGTTCCCCACTTTCCGCCCAATTTTGGAGGCATTGCGTGTAGAGAGGCGGAACTCAACGCCTCGCTTTGCCCCAACACTAGAGCGAAGAAATGGAAATATAAATTTAAATAAATATTTCATCTTCTCGAGTAGGGATCGAACCCACAACCAGTCGATTTTGCAGTCACACTTTGTGCCTCTTCGCCACGACTGACCCCAATTCATCATCAGTTAATTAATATTTCTAAAATGGCTAAACACTGGTGAATACGTTATTTATGAACTTGCCAGTTTGCAATTGTTACTTAAACTGTTTCTGTGGTTTTAAGAACTCAAAAGTAAATAAAATTCTCAAATGAACTATAAACTAGACCTACATTTAAAGTGAAATAAAAGATGAAAAACCTAGAGCCTGGCTGTCTGTTAATTAACGTTCTTTTTTCAGCTTTTCTTTATATCCGATATACAGATATTTTCTGCTACCTATCCTCCAGGTAGAGAGAATATAGTGTTAGACACTCTTTCTCCGCGTTCTGTCTAAATTCGAGACATTGTATGTTAAGCGGTGGAACCCAATACCGCGCTTTTCTATCTTATTACAGAGAATAATCGAAAATAACTTTCCCGAGTGGGCAGAAACTCTCAACCGTTGCGTTTGCATATGACGTTAAACAGCAGCAGCTCATGCTGGTCTACGACGACAACCTTAGATGGATGAATTTTGCTCTAATATTAGATAGGCTTTGTATATTTCTTTTTTAAAATGGATGAGACATACAAAAATATTCTTTACACAAAATATTCTTCTGTATATAGAAAATATGCTACCAAAATAAGCCGTACGAGGAAAATCTTCAATAATTCTCTTAAATCAGAACAAAAACCAATTTTCAATGACCTCATATGTTCTGAGCGAGGGTCACTTCCTGTTGGGAAGAGGGAAGATACCATCATTTTTGTTACACGATTACATTTATTTAGTTATTTAGTAAAGGAAGCTATATAATTGTGTTACTGGATAATATTATAAGATAAATCTAAAGCTTTTAGTTCTGTTTTTATATTATAGTAACAGTCGAATTTAAGACGTAAAATAGAATTTTTTGTTTTGTCCTGTTCGTGTATGAATTTCGAAGATTCTCTAAGAGAGAGAGAAAGGCATTAACAATGCTCTTTACTCTTCCTAAATTACTTCCTTCCTTTTAGCTTTAAGCTGTATATAGGCAGATGGAACCCGGGAACCTAGTGTTAAAACATTCCCTTCCCGTTAAATCACTTTAGTTCCTCACTTCCCACTAGGCATTGAGTATTAAGTGGCGGAATTGGCCAACGCCGCGGAAAAATTTTGGGCATATTCTTTTTAAACCGTAAAATTTATTTAAGCTTATTGTTAAGCTTCCGGCTTAATTACGTTATAAGTTTGAGCCCAATCCCCGCTATCTTGAACGTAAATAAGTAAACGACAATAATGAATCTTTAATGGACAAAGGTCTAACAATTTATTTTAAATGAAAATCGAATTTGGAAAAGAAAAAAATATAAGAAAAGATATTACTTTTATGAGTTCCAGGGCAAAACAATTACGATATCAAGATGTAGGGTTTGTTTGTATCTTTATCTATATTAACGTTATGATGATAGGCAAAGCGCGGCGTTTCGCCACTCAACAAGCAATGCCTCCAGATTTAGCGGAAAGTGGGGAGCGGAAGTGTTTTAATACTAGGTTCCCAGGTCCCACTTAGGGTCGAAAAATTTAAAATATTAAATATTTTATTTTCTCAAGTAAAGATAAAACCCACAACCTCTGTCGCGTTTACAGTCGCACGCTTATGCACCTGCGCCACAACTGGCCAAATACAAAATATTAGAAAAATAGATATTTTACTTATACTCTTGTAGATATGTCTGTGTGTGATACAGATAATAGAATCTTTAAAGAAGTTATAAAGTGATTTTTCATGTTACTGTTTCATATTTCTTTATCAAAAAGCGTTTAGGGCAGCGTGACATGCAGGTGTTATGAAATAAAAGTTACGTGGAAGAGAAATGATGCGTCATTTATATCTCGATATAAATACGAAGTCACGATTATTATTCAAATACGGCGTTGAGTTTCGTCCGCAATTCTTTGCTCGCCCGCATTTCACACGCAATGCCTTAAAAATTTTACGGAAAATGGGGAACAGAGTGTCTTAACACTAGGTTCCCCCGGTAAATCTTACTATATCCGGGACATCGTAAAGCAAAGAAAAAAATAATATAGAAACTGGAAGTATTGGATATCTCGATTTCTTTGTAACATTAAGCACGAACAGAACTAAATAATATTACTTAACATTTATTACATCTTAAAAATCCTGGAAAAAATATTTAATAATAAGCTAATAGGTAGTCACGTTCAGTCCTTAATTCATAAACTTGTCTTAAATAGATTACCGAGAAAATAAGTTTTTACTTTGAGGATTGTAACTTCCATAACTTTAGAGGTTAGGGACAAAAAGAAACCTGTTTCCTTTTCATTGGATACAAAGCAACACAGTTGTGGTAAAAATAAAAAAATGTGAAAAAACTTAAACAATTTTTTTTCTAACTCTAATAATCAAAATAATCAGCTTCACGCTGTATCCCGCGCACAGCAAGGTAGGCAGAGGGAACCTAGTGTTAAGACACTCCGTTCCCCACTTTCTGCCGAATTCTAGCGCATTGCGTATTAAGTGGCAAAACGCCGCACTTTGCCTCGAAACTAGAGCGACGAAATGGAAATATAAATTTAAGTAAATATTCCATCTCCTCGAGTGGGGATCGAACCTACAACCAGTCGGTTTTACAGTGTGTCGCATTTTGTCTATGGATTTTGTATAACTACTATGAAAATTAAAGCTGACTCCGTAAAACCTCGAAACTGGATAGATAGCTTACTTGTGCTATTTCAGATCTACAATTTAAACGTCTTCACGTTTTTTACCACAAAACGGTAAGGCAGAGGGAATCTAGTGCTAAAACACTCTTTTCCCCATTTTCTGCTTAATTTTAGATACATTACGCGATGATTGACGCGACACTCAACAACGCCTTTTGTCTTAGCGAGGAAATGACAATAATTCATTTCCTATTGGAAATCGAACCTATAATCGTCGTATTGATATTAAAATACTTACTATTGCACCACGGCGGCTTTTATCTTAAATGTCAAAATAAAAAATCAGTACAAAAAATGAATAGAAAACCAGCCACATTTATTAAATATACCAAATTTAAATTCAAAAGAGATTTTGACCTAAATAAATATCTTCATACAAACAAACATTGCAAGAGTTGTTCTCGCGCCCGTCTGTCTGTCATTGCCGTCAAAACAAAATGGAGGCGATTTCTAATGAAATCTTTAGAGCGACTATTATATTTCAATGGAAATTACTTGAATTTCTATGAAATAGGTTATTTATAATATGTTTTGAGATTCATAATGTATGAAATATTAATTAAAATTAAATTAAAATTAAATCAGCTTCACGCTGTATCCCGCACACAGCAGGGTAGGCAGAGGGAAGACCAGTGTTAAGACACTCCCGTTCCCCACTTTCTGCCGAATGCTGGAGGCATTGCGTGTTGAGTGGCAGAACTCAACGCCGCGCTTAGCCTCTACACCAGAGCGAAGAAATGGAAATATAAATTTAAGTAAATATTTCATCTCCTCGAGTGGGGATCGAACCGACAATCAGTCATTTTACAATCACACCTCGTGCCACTGCGCCACGACTAGCCTCTATTACAATTATGATACAATTTATACGTTATTTATAAAAACGGAAAAAATCATGATTTTTATATGGGACACCCCTTAAATATATGTATATTGTATTCTACTTTTTAATATTTGTTATTGAAGAGGCAACAGAAGATCTGACAGACAGATAGCAGAGTCTTAATACTACAATAGCATTTTAGGTTTGGAACCTATAAAATAATATTTTTTAAAATAGTAATTTCTCTCCACCCATCGTGCAATATGCGAGTTAGAGCTTGTGTTAAAAAAGTACCTACTTTTTTCACATAAGCATCCATTACTGGAGCATTCTGTACTGAATGTCTATTGAAATTATACATTGTGATTCTAATGAATAGAAAGAATAATACGTTTTTGTTATGTCAATATACCAACGTACATTTTTCCCTTTTTTTTAAAATAAATTATTGAAGTTGAAAATTGTAAATTTTATGTTTATATATTTTTACGTATTTTACGAAAAATAAAAATAAAAAAAGAAGAAGCATAAAGCTGTCATGCTTCTTCCACGCATAGGAAAGTAGGCAGAGGGAACCCAGTGCTGAGACGTTACTTTTGCCAACGCACTGTCGAATTTTTAATGGTGGAACTCAACATCGCTCTTCGTCTCTAGAGCGGAGGAATAAAAATAAACAAATTATAATACTTCCTCTTAGTGTGGATCGAACTCACAGCCGTCCCCCTTACAGGCAAAAGCTGTCCGATTGCGCCACAACGGTGTAAGTACGTCGCGTCCCACATTATATCGATTAAATAGAAAATATGAATTAGGTACTTATTTAAATTGTAAGTTTTTCTTGTCTTCACTTTTCAATAGGTATATTAGAGACCGGTGATCAGCGGAACCTAACACTGCACTTAGTCTAAGCAAACCACAAAAACATTTTTTTAATTATTTATATAAATCATCAGCTTCACGCTGTATCCCGCACACAGCAGGGTAGGCAGAGGGAACCTAGTGTTAAGACACTCCGTTCCCCACTTTCCGCCGAATCCTGGAGGCATTGCGTGCTGAGTGACGATACTCAACGCCGCGCTTTGCCTCGACACCAAAGCGAAGAAATAAAAATATAAATTTAAATAAATATTTCATTTCCACGAATGAGCACCGAACTCACAACCAGTCGTTTTTACAGTTACACTTTGTGCCTCTGCGCCACGACTGGCCTCTATTAAGAATTTGTATAAAAGGCAATAGTATAAAAAACTTTTTATTTTATTGTCATTAATTTAATAAAAAGATAATTAAATTTAAAAATAAAAAAAGGTTAATTATATTTAAGAATATATTTTAATTAAAAAAAATGCCTTTTATAAACTCTTACGTGTGGTTTTTTACATCAATTAAATTGTACTAAGTATATAGAGATACAGCTAGTGACACGACACTCGGTTTTTTACTTAATAAGTACTGAAACTCATAACCGCCGCGCTTACAGTTTGAGGCTGTCCCTCTGCGCAACGATTACATACAGACTTAGCATTTTAGCTTACAAAATATGACATATTTATTTAAAATTTTAAATACACGAACAAACCCATTGGATAAAAGTATAACACAGGCATTGTCAAGTAAAAATTATTTTTTATACAGCCCATAAAACTTCTTATAGCCTCTTTGAATTGAGGAACGTTCCTGAAACATTTGAACAAAGCGAAAAATGTAATGACGGTTTTTACGAGACTAAATTACGTTATATATACTTTGGTCTTGGGCTATGGTTTTTCAGTTTACAGTCCGCTTATAAAGTTAAATATATGTATGTATTTGACTGTATTTGATCTTGACTTATTTTTCTATATAAATAAATATATACATATAAATATAAAACGAAACTGCTGCACTTAGAAAGTTGAAATTTGACTTGTACGTAGATTAGGAGGTGTAGGAATTTCTACGGAAATGAGATTACGGGCTTTTCCATTTTACACCTTTAAGTGAACACAAGCAAAAGTACGTGTTTTTTTAATATGTTACCCCCAATCACCACTCAACGTATCAAGTTTCGGCGGAGAGCGGAGAACGGAAGTGTATTAATGGGGAGTGAAGTATTTTAATACTAGATCGATCAATAATTAATAGTTTTATTAAAAATCTTAAAAATAAAATATTATTAATAGTCTACTCTATTTTACTTGTTAGTTGCGATAAGCATGAAACAATGAATGATTAAAAAAATCTTGACTTCAAGATCAGTAAGAAGATTAAAGAGATTTTATATATCTATTAGATTTAATTGACTTCAATGATATCTAATACATATTCAAAAATATCTTAAATATTATAAAAAGATATATTTAAAAAACCACAGTAGAAATGTTTATATTTCTCAATCGTTTGTGAATAAAAAGAGATCACTCAAATATATTAAAATAAGAAGATAACAATGATGATAAGAAGAAATTATTCTAGATTAAATAAACTAGATTAATGCTTAACAATCTATTACCAACTATAAAATATATATTTAAAGCATATCCAAAGCAGAAGTGTTTATTTTTCTACTAAATCGTTCATGAATAAAAACAGCCCACTTTCCCTTTTACACTACAGCATACCACATTTTTGACGTCATAGAAATATTTACGTATTTTAGATGATTCACGGAGATATTTTTACGCATCAGATTGTTATTTTTGGGGCCAGTCGTGGCGCAGGTGGCGCAGAGGCAGCGTGTAAAAGTGTTTAGGTGGCATTGAGTTCAACCACTTAACACGTAATGCTTCCAGAATTCGGCGGAAAGTGGAGAACGGAAGTGTCTTTACGCTAGATTCCCAGGTTATCTCTATCTACCCTGTCATGAGTGAGATACGTCACTTTCGGAGTATAACAAGAAAATTTGAACGTAGCGAGATTTATATCCACGCCTCTTGGACGGTTTCTAGGAGGTGTGACTCCCACTGCGTTCAATTTTTTATGCGTTTTCCAAAAAAATATGTTTCTTTCCTAAATGTCGAATAATATTTTAATTAATCGGATAGAAAACGAATTTTTTTAAAGTATTTCAATCCACAATTTTAATCTTCAAATCTAATCTAACCAATGACATAACTATATGTACGAAAAACGAAAATTCCACAGAAAAAATCTATAACATTTACTTTTTGTACAAAATAATTGAATTAATAATATTTTTAACCTCAGAACAATGAAATAAAAATGTAAGCAATTATAACGTAATTTGGAAGTTAACTAGTTCACATACAAGAATAGCGGTTTTTATTCTTTATTCAACTGTTATGTAAAATCTAAAAATAAAAACATATAATTAAAACTAAAAATATGGCTCTACACCATGTGATTTAGAACCGGCTCGGTCCTATGAAGTATATGAACCTAAACTCAATTATTTCACTAGTAACCCTCGAAGAGTTCCAGTACTTATGTCCTGGCTGCATTATCAGACCAGCTCGAAGATACCATATCACTGTTACCTAAGCTAATATATAACTTACCAAGTTTAAAACACAACAGCATTGCGTGTTAAGTGGCAGAACTCAACGCCGCGCTTTGCCTCGACACCAGAGCGAACAAATGGAAATATAAATTTAAATAAATATTTCATCTCCTCGAGTGGGGATCGAACCCACAACCGGTCAATTTTGCAGTCATACTTTGTGACGCTGCGCCACAACTGGCCTATCGATAATACAATTATTAAAGATTACAAGTTGACCTAAGAAAAATATGACAAAATATGCATTAAGACTCTACATTTCTACACTAGATAAATAATACCGCAGGATTCTTAAAACAAAACAAATTTTTTTGTAACGCTACGCAAGTCAAATTATGCCCTACACGGATGATAATGTAGGATTCATCAAAAGACAGCCTGATACTACCCAATAAACCCAGCAGGAACCATGTCTACCTATAAAGACAACTAAAGTGATTTAACTCAACATTAATTTTAGTATCTAATTCTGCTAAAAATCTAGGTTCTGCGCCTTTTAACAAAAAAAGGAACCCTTATAAGATAGATCACTTTGTTGTCCGTCTGTCTATCTGTCTGGAGCCTTTATCTCAGGAACGCTTAGAGATATCAAGTTGAAATTCAAATCATATACTCAGATCTACAGTCCCTTATTTTTTTGAAAAAAATCGTGTTTGTACAATTACTTAAAAAAATGATATGACCTTCTATATCACAAAAAATGCATATTTCGATTATAAAGGCATCTAAAAACTGATAAATCCTAAAAAATAAAAGACTTAAAAGGGCAGCAAAATTTGATATTAAAGCCGCTATTACAAGTAAGTTATCAGATGAAATGGCTCTGGCTAAGTTAAGCTTGAATTTCAGAAAAAGCTCGAGTGCTCCAATTTTTGTACAGAACCTCCGTTGGACGAGCCCGACTCGCGCTTGTCCGGTTTTTATATGAAATTATCAACTAAGTCCATAAAAAAAATCATTCTGAATATGCACTGTACATAATGTTATAGTATTTCATACTTTTTATAGTAATATTTAATGTACCTTCAACGGAGCGTACTCAACACTTAATAAATAAAGCTTTTAACGTTCGTGCTCGATACTGTATGAAATTATTGAACACTTTTTTTGCGCTAAAAAGGTGCTTTTAAAAACTGTGCCGCAGCACGTTCACATTTTTACCCGCATAGTAGGATAGGAAGAAGGAACCTAATGTTAAAATACTCTGGTTCTCGTTTTACGATCTATTTTCGAAATATTGCGTGTTAAGTGGTACTCAACGCCGCGCTTCGTCTACCAAAGTGGAGAAATTAAATAAATTTAATATAGTCATTCTCTTGATAACGAGAGGGGATTACGCCCTGACGCGACGCGACAGTCTCTATTACATACCTATTTTGTTTCTTTTTAAATGCATTTTTACAATAAATGCAGATACAACTTAGTCTTTTTAGCCTATTTTGATACTAATATGAATTTATTTTAATTGATACTTATTTAAGACTAGACCATGCTGGGTTGCGAAACTTAACGCCACGCTTTATTTATCTAGGCCCAGGCCCACAATATTACTAACAATATCATTTAGCTAAACGCTGTATCCCACACATAATAGGGTAGGCATGGCGATCCTGGGAACATAGTGTTAAGACACTGTTTCACTTAAGACACTTCCGTTCCTTGCTATGCCCCAAAATCTAGAGGCAGGAGGTGTTGAATAGCAGAACGCTACCAGAGCGAGGAAATGAAAATATTAAATATTTCATTTAGTGGACTGAATATCGAACCCGCAACCTGTCCATTGGGCTATTACGCCAAAACTGGCCTCAATCTAATATTATATTAGTAAAAATAAAATTACGCTCTAAGTGGAATTTAAAGATATACATATATATCTCTTCATTTCGTCTATAAAAAACGACAACACCTAAATCACGTTACCAATTTGTTACTGTAAAGTGTATATAAGTACATTAGTTGTTAACACTTTTGACGTAACAGTGAATGGTACATACATTTTAGAAAACATGTAAATTTTAGAAAATTGATAAAAATTGTCTAAGTGAACAGAGTGTGATTGCAAACGTGACGGTTGTGGGTTCGATTTCCATTTCAGGAAACGCATTATTTTTATTTCCCCGCTCCGATAACAAGTAAAAGGCGTTGAATTAATACGCAATATCTCGAAAAATTCGGAGGAAAGTAGAGAATGGAGTGTTTTGACACTAATTTCCCTCTGCCTTCCCTACTTAACGGGATACAGCGTGATGTTAAAAAAATATATTTATATTATTTTACAGAGTTATAATACTTTTACTTAAGCTTTCTCAAATTGAAACATTACGTTCTAAATTGCGTATTAGTTTCCACGATGGTAGTCTTGTTAAAGGTGAAATATTTGTTCTCATACAAGATTCAATAAAATTGCTTACATTTAGATTTATTTGGAAATCTATTTGCTTAGTTGTAATTGGTCAAGATTATATTTTTTGGAAAAAAAAATACATTTTTAAAATCAATTTCATGAACCTAATAAATATCTATTCATACAGCTAAAATTTAAAAAAAATCGACATTAAAAAGATATGTTCATATCAAAATACATCCAAAAAATAAAAAAAAGTAAATATTAATAAATTTTTCGCACACTATTCAATTGCTATAATATTTCTACTATAGTATAAAACTAGTATTGAATACAACAGTAGAGAATACAAAAATCCTTGGAAAAAACTTACATAAAAAACGCTCTAATATATGTATTGTATGTATATTGTACATATAATATGTATATACCACTTCACTGTATCGAGCACACGTCCGCGCAGCCATACGCGGTCCCCGGACTGAAAGTAAAGTGTTTCACAGCGAGTTTAAGGCATGGGGTGTACTGGGTTTTTTAATAAATTTATTTATTTTCACGCTATATCCCGCATATAGCAGAGTAGGCAGAGGGAATCTAGTGTTTATGTACTACAATCTCTATGTAAAATACAATTTTACGATACATACAAATGTTGAGCGGTGGAACAAAATGATGCCCTTTACTTTCAGAAGAATTCAGCGTGTTCAAACTAACAAGCTCATGAGCTTCATAATATTATTAATAGTAGTATAGAATGCATCTGCTAACCCTTGAAAAATAATAAAAACTTGAGGCCAGTCGTGGCACAGGGCTACAAAGTGTGACTGTAAAACCAACTGGTTGTGGGTTCGATCCCCACTCGAGTAGATGAAATATTTATTTAATTTATATTTCCATTTCTTCATTCTGTCGTGTCGAGGCAAAGCGGGGCGTTGATTACTGCCACTCAACACGCAATGCCTCTAGAATTCGGCCGAAAGTGTGGAACGGAGTATCTTAACACAAGCTTTAGGTTCCCTCTGCCTACCCTGCTGTGTGCCGGGATACAGCGTGAAGCTGTTTTTGAAAATATGCAGTAAACGTATTTAATTTCCTCTCACTCAGTGCATCACAACCTTACACCGATTGAGCGAGTGGAGGTGTAGAAGGAAAACTCATTCAGACGCGACTATTTAGCATTTATCATACAATATAGTGCTAGCATTTCAAAAATGCATGCATTTATTTAAATTTGTTACGTTCGCGTTACATTTTATAGCTGGAACTATATTGTTCTTTAAATTCTTAACTAGTATTTACCTGCGACTTTGCTCTCCACTTCTAGTCGAATTAATATAATAGGAGTTGTGACAACATATGGTACATTAAGAGTGCTTGAAGTAACTTTCACTGCATCGACAATGGTTACATTGGAACAGTTAAAGTCAAAGTCAAAACCAAATTAAAAAAATCTTCAGCTTTATAATATTAGTATAAGTATATAGCTTCATATACATAGGTATTCGCGATATAGCAGTGTAGGTAGAAGGAACCTGGGAACATAGTGTTCTCCACTAGTGCCGTATTCTGGAGGCATTGCGTATTGATAGCTTTGCCTCGTTACCAGAGCTAGGAAATGTTAATATTCAATATTTATTTACCTCGATTGGGAATCGAACCCATAACGTTTACAATCGCACGCTTGCGCCCATGTGCCACGATTGGCTAGTATATAGATGTATATTGATGTATATAGATGTATATTTTCCCGAAATCGAACCCATTACGTTAAATCAGACACGCTAACGGCGCCACGACGGCGTCTACATAAATATAAAGGAACATTTCAATGTAAGTAAATCAAAGGAATACTTCTTAGATAGTCGAGCAAAGATTAATTTGTAAACAATCTTACATTTATAAATGTTTTCCTCTCCGCGATAGTGTTTTGAATAGAGATATAAATTACAAGTACTATTTGAAATTTCGAACAATAAAATACTATTTTTACATCATTATAATAACAAAGAAGGATTTTAAAATGTTTTACATTTTTAGTAAGTTTGTAGCTGAGTTGTGACGTATTTGATAGCACGGTGGTTTCCGGTTCAAATATACCTGAATGTTTGCAGATTTACGTTTTTTTCTGGCATGGAGATAACCTAGTGTCAAAACACTCATTTTTACTTCTCCGCTTTCTGATCGGATTTGAGACATTGCGTGTTAAGTTGAACATTAGATATATGTACGAGTATTTATAAATTGTCTATACCTTTGTCCAGTTTCCAGGATAGTTATTTAGTCGCCACACATAACTTTTTAAATTCGGACGACAAACAAAAAACTAAATGCCTTAATAAAAATATCTTGCTTTATCCATGTAGTGTTGATGGTGAACAATAAAAGTCTACTCACGTTTATCACTGAGTTTAATCAACACCACTTTAAATGTACATACAGTGATAGCACAAATGGTAAAATCACAATTAAACACGGCACAGTATATAAGAAAGTCAACCACAAACACATATATATAACAGAACACGAAAGATACAAATTTGGAAGAAAATAATAAAGAAAGCAAAGGAACGTATGGAAAGCGCATCGAGTGGCAAGCATCGACTGTGATTATTAAATATGCCGTCGACAAGGGGGTAGGCGTAAATATTACGACACCTTACCGGTTCAGTCGACGGCAGTGAGCGCTTTGATATAAATAAACTAAATACGAATACTTACTGCAAAATATATAAACAATATTAGATGTATGTATGTATATAAATGATTAATAAATAAATTACAATATTGAAATAGATAAATAACACATATTAAGTAAACTATAAATATAAATAATAGTTCCCTACACCCAGCTATATGCGTGATAAAGCGTGAACGGAAAAATAAGGAATCCGTTCAACGAGAATAGAATCCACACCCACCATGTAAACATTCCACCACTTTTCAACCAAGCGAAGATTTTAACGACAAAAATTCTAAAAATATTTTACAAAACTCCTCAAAGGAAAATATCCCGGGTATTAAGTTAAAGAAAAAGCTTTTAAGGTTCCCCCGAAGACTTCTAGGTCTCATTAAACCTTCTCAACTATCCACGATTTCATTCAAGTTATAATAAGATGGTTTTCAATTTCCATAATATGTTTGAGTATTAAATATAATCGAGGCACAGGCATGTTGGGACACAAGCGTTGTGGGTTCGATTCCTATTAGAGGAAATGAAACATTTAATATGTGGCAATGCGCCACACGAAATGTTAGAATTCTTAAAGATGGACTCCAGAATGTCGAAAGTGCTATGCGCGGGAAACAGCGTGAAAACGGAAAAAATTTAAGGCATTCTAAAAATAACATTGTCATATAATTATTTGAAGTGCGTTGATTTCCGTTACTAAATATAATGTCTAACTTTAACGCGATGTACCTAATATTATAGGTATAACACGATAAATGGATTTTTTAAACTTTTTCATTACAAAACCAGTAGTTCCTGAGATTAACGCATCCAACCAAACAAACTCTATAATATGAATATAGATAGAAGTATAGATTATACTGATTATATATTAATGTATTCATTGACTGGTGAGCCAGAAGCCGAACGGGTAAATGAATACAGATGTAATTTGGAAGCAAAATAATATTGTTAAATTAAATACATCAATGTGATTCATTTTTGCACAATATTTTTTTTTTAGCGTTACACTCTATCCCGCACATAGTAAGGTACGCAGAGGGAACCTAGGTGTTCAGACACTCCGTTCTCATTAAGACACTTCCTTTCCCTATTCTCCGCCCAATTCTGGGGACATTACGTATTGTGAGGAGGTACCTACTCAACGCCGCATTTTGCTTCGCTACCAGAGCGAAGAGAAAGCAACGTTTAAGTTGCACGTTTGAGTTTTTTTATTCAGCTTCACGCTGTATCCCACACACAGCAGGGTAGGGAACCTAGTGTTAATACACTCCATTCCCCACTTTCTGTCGGATTCTGGAGGTATTGCGTGTTGAGTGGCAGAACTCAACGCTGCGCTATGCCTCGACACCAGAGCGAAGAAATGGAAATATAAATTTAAGTAAATATTTCATCTCCTCGAGTGGGGATCGAACCCACAACCAGTCGGTTTTACAGTCACAATTTGTGCCCCTGCGCCACGATTGGCCTTAATCAAATAGGGCCATCATGGCGCAGTGGAATACAGTCAGACTTATAATTGTAAATGCGATCGTTGCAAGTTCGATCTTTACTCAGTTAGATAAATTATAATGAAAGACTAACCTTGCCACCATTAAAACAAAAAGAAAACCTTTTTATACAATAAACTCGTCCCCAAAAAGGATTATAGTACACTAACAGCAAGTCCAAGTTGTTTACAATAACTAAATATAAAAAAGGTCAGTCACTGCTCAGGGGCACAAATCTGTGACTGTACACGACTGGTTGTTGGTTCGAACCCCAATGGAGAAAATGAAATATTTATTTAAATTTTTATTTTCATTTCTTCGCTTAAATGTCCAGGCAAATCACGGCGTTGCATTCCGTCACTTAACGTCACGCAATGCCTCCAGAAATCGGCGAAAAATGGGAAACGGAGTGTCTTAACACTAGCTTATCTCTGCTTGTCCTGCTGTATGCGGGATATAGCGTGAAACTCATATCTTTATTTTTTATTTATATAAAAAAGCTTATATTTCACGAGCTTTCGTGTAACAAAGCTAAATGGGTCAAGGTCCACTGACAATACAGGTCGGCCTACCGATGAAGTGCGAATGCTATATATAATAGCAGCTATATAACTTTGAAGGATAAATCTGTGTATTTCGATTAATTGAAATTAGCTGAGGTTTCATATGTATGTTTATATGAAAAGTAGATGAATTTATGTTTGATAATTTTGGAATTTAAAGTATTTTTTTTCAGTTTTGCGGCTTTATAGCAATGTACACCAGGTAAAGAGAGTCCAGTGTCATGACATTTTTCTCTGCTTTCTAGTATATATCTTAATAGAGCGGTAATATATGTCTTAAAAGAGCGGTAATTTTTTTTTCAATTGTCAAAGCAGTTTGATGTATACATCTTTGGATAAAAATATTTTTAATTAAATTCATTTATTTTGTAATTTACTTCTTTATTTTTTAGCTTCAACTTTATCTTGAATATAGTACATCTGGAATAGGCAGGCTCTCTCTCTCTCTGTCTAGTATATTTGTATTTCTCCGTTCGCCTCGTCTTCAAAATATTCCTTAACGCTACGCTTTGTCTTGTTGCCAGAGCGAGAAAATGTAAACAAATCATTACTCCGAATGGGAATCGAACACATAACCGTCGCGTTTTCAGTCAGACACTGTGCATGGCGCTGTGACCGCCATAATAGATGTACTTATATTTAATGAACTCTACATTTAACAAAATTATATTTTTTATATAGTATTTAATATTTATACCAAAATTAATAAAAACCTACAGTCTATATAATATGTAAATTCATACAAATATTAAGAATGCCATCAAATAAAAAGCTATAAACTTATCACATAAAAACTTACAATCGCCATAAATAAAGTTCTTATAGAACTGCTGTAAAAAGTCAACCGTCAGACAGAATCTTGTGTATATTTCAATGTTAATATATTACTTGAGGCAAGTCGTGACACAGGGGCACAAAGTGTGACTGTAAAATTCAGTGGTTGTGAGTTCGACCCCCACTTGAAGAAATTAAATATTTATTGAAATTTATATTTTCATTTCTTCGCCCTGGTGTCGAGGCAAAGCGCGGCGTTGAGGTCCGCCACTCAATTCCTCCAGCACGCAATGCCTTCAGAATTCGGCGAAAAGTGGGGAACGGAGTGTCTTAACACTAGGTGTCCTCTGCCTACCCTGCTCTATCCGGGATACAACGTGAAGTTGATTTGATTTTGGTTTTTAATATATTACTTCAGAGTTAATCATTATGAAGACAATAAATGAAACTGTAATATATAGTAGTATGACTAAATTCTTTGAGCAGAATATATTGTAAACATCAAATTATAAGCCGTTGTGGCCCAGCAGCATAGTGTCAGACTGTAAACTCGACACTTGTGGGTTGGATTTCCACTCGAAAAAATGAACTATTTTCATTTCCTAGTGTCGATAACAAGACAAAGCGCCAAAAATTAAAAGGGTGGGGAGTATGGAGGTTATTAGCACAAGGTTCCCTCTTCCTCCATAGCATACAGCTAAAAAAATATATAACTGTAATTTTACTCTGAAACATATAAGATTATACATCCACCAGTTTTAAAAAAAAAGAGTTTTTCTTAAATATAAAAACTAATTTGTATAGGTATATTACAATAACATATTTAAAAAATGTATGGTTGTATGAGTTGTGAAGGAGATAATGATTGTGGGTTCGATTCCTAATTAGACTTTAGGAATTTTCTTCTCTCTGCATAGACAACTCGGGGCGTTGGGTATATAACATGCAATGTAAATAAAATTTACCTAAATTAAATATTTTATTATTAAGTTTTTTAACCTACTTCTGTAAAAGGAGTAGGCTATCAATTTCACAGTATTTTGTTGTATGTTATTTACTTTTGACTGGGTGAATCGATTTCCGATTATTCTTTTTTTTATTGGAAAGCATACACTTTAATGGTACTTTGATGGCAGTTTGGTTCGGTTCTGGTTATGGGATGGTACAAGTCGGTTTTATTTGTTAAAAATTATGCAATAAAGATTTATTATTTTTAGGGTTTCGTAGCTTTTAAGGAAAAACGGAATCCTTAAAAGATAGATATCACTTTGTCGTCTGTCCGACTGTCAAGTGCCTTTTTCTCAAGAGCGCTTAGAGATATCAAGCTTAAATTTAATCCATACATTCAGATCTATGATCCCATAATTATCTGAAATAAATTATATTTCTATATTTAGTTTAAAAAAAGATATGGCCGTTTATGTCGCAGAAAAAGTATTTTGACTTTATAAAGGGAATAAAAATTAAAAGGTTACTTCCGTTTTATCTAGAATTATGAAATTTAGCAGTTAGCATCTACAGGTGAGGAAAAAACCTGATATCTATACATAACCTTAGTAGAAGGGGGGTAAAATTTTGCCATTAAAGCCGCTAGTTCGAGTGAGGTATCAGATGAAAGCTTGAGATCTAGAATTTTTGTACGAGACCCTAGGTTTTTTTATTCCGTTCCGGTTTTTTTATTTAGTCCGGTCCGGTTTTTTTATTTAGCTTCATGATGCATTCTTAATATAGCTGAATAGGCAAATGGAACCTAGTGTTGAAAATACTGGTCCCGAATCTCATTAAAATTATGAGTTCCGCCGAACTGAACGCCGAGCTATGTCTAGTTACCAACACTATAGAAAAACATAATAATCCTCCCGAAAGAGAATCAAATCCACAACAAGCCATGTCAAACGCTGTGCCCCTGCGCTACGACGGCGTCTAATAAAGAAAACTAAATACATTCTTAACAATTATACAATCTAAACTTCACACGATCTAACAGACATACCTATATATTTATATATAATTAAGAAAGTTAATTACTATAGTAATTATTTCTTCCCTCCTCCTCCCCCTCATTATGTGGTGTTCTCACGTGTCAAAATGGACTATTGTTTATGAGCTATCTTTGCTCTAAATCACTTGTTTTGATGAAATGCTTTTGATATAAAATACTTAGAGTGACTGTAAATACATACATATGTATTTATCATGATTTTTAATTGTTATTAATTTTGAATTTGTAAATGTGACTATTATTCCTAGAAGACTGGCGCAGGGGCACAAAGTGTGACTGTAAAATCGACTGGTAGTGAGTTCGATTTCTACTCGAAGAGATGAAATATTTATATAAATTTATATTTCGATTTCTTCGCTCTGGTGTCGAGGCTAAACGTGGCGTTGAGATCTGCCACTCAACACGCAATGCTTCCAGAATTCGACAGAAAATGAAGAACGGAGTGTCTTAACACTAGGTTCCCTCTGCCTACCCTGCTGTGTGTGGGATACAGCGTGAAGCTGATTTAATTTTAATTTATTTTTTACTATTGTTACCTTATGACTAATTGTTGCACTCAGGAGGTCAATTTGTAACTTAACTTACTTTTAAACATCATACACATTTAGATTTTTGCCAGCTTCTCGCTGTATCGTGCATATAGACTCTTAACGAACTCTTCTCAGCAGGACTACCTCCCAAGCCGATGGTAGCTTTCTCTAGGACTGACACTACTGACATTTCAATGTAACTTGACGATTCAAAAGTGCTTATAATAGCTATATTACATAATGATTATTTTGATTTAGAGAGTGTTACTTATAACTTTGCTCACACGCAATGTCTCTAATTCGGGCGGAGAGTGTAAAACAGATTGCTTGTTATCCCGTATATAACATTACAGATCCGTTCACTTTCTGTCACCAGAGAAATCGAACCAACAACCATAGCATTTGTAGCGAGGCGCTGCACCAATGCGTCTCAATTGTTGGATTGATTGGTTGATTGACTATACAAATATACAATATTTACATAGTTCAAAGTTTATTTTTAGCTTCACGCTATATCTCGCACTTAGCAGGATAGTCAGAGGGAACGACTAGTGATATGACACTCCATTCTCATTAAGATGTTACCGTTCTCCTCTTTTGGAGACATTAGATGTTGAGTAACGGAATTTAACGCCGCGCTTCGCTTAGTTACTAGATTGAGAAAATGAAAATATCAAATATTGCATTTTCTCGAATGGGAATCTAACCCACAACTTGTCGTGTTGACAGTAGTTTAAAGTTCGGAGGTCATAAGACCAAAGTGTGATTGGTAATCATAGTCCGGTTTACTTCCCATCAATAAACGGAAATGAAGACAGGGGGGTGATATTTCACCCTCCCGATGTCTCTCAATACTGTATAAAATAAGTGACTTACATATACATTCTGATGGATAATATAATGCTGAGATAATATTACTTATTTCTCGTTATTTTGGAACATTTTTTAACGCTCTGTCTTACAAATAGCAGTGTAGGCTGAGAGAACATGGGAACCTAGTGTTAAGACACTCCGTTTCCCATTCAGACACTTCTTTTCCCCACTTTCCACTGAATTCTTGAGGCATTGCATGTTGAGTTAACTGAATGCTGCACTTTGACTGGTTAATAGAACGGAAATCAATCCCACAACCTTCACGCTTACAAGCGCATGTTTATGCCCTAGTGCTATGATTGTCTTTATAACTTTTAATTTAGTTCTTAACCTAGCGCTTTGACCGTATATAGTAAGCTAGCCAAAGACAACGTAGTACTTGGCACTCCAAAATCGAGACATCGAATATGGAGTGGCGGATCCCAACACCGCGATTTGACTTGCAAGAACAGAGAAATAATAACAATTCATTCCCTGAATGAAGATTGAACCCGTAACCATAAAATTTACATCGGACACTGCCATTATGCGCCACAATGGCATCTTATAAATTATAAAAAAAATAAATTATTTTATAACCTTATTTGAGATAAAAGGCAAATAATAGTCAACGCGATATTATAATACATTTCTGTTCGGAAACTTCACGCGCTGAAATATTGCAATAGTTACGAATGAGCTAAGTCTTCAGGGAAATCTTCTTTTCTAGCGCTAAATAAAACAAATATATGCTTTATAAAAATAAAAAATGACAAAATAACTATTAAACTACCAGGAGATCCTGTAGACTTCTACTTTGACTTCTTGTATTGCTGAATCTTTTTGAGTACCGTCTAAAATAATAAATCACTTAAAACTTTATGTTAAGAATTCGGTTACCCACTTTCCTGAATGCTGAATTTTCGACGCATTGTGTATTGAGTGGCGGAACTCACGGCCCGTGGCCGTGCCTCGTTAATATAACAAGAAAATGAAAATATTAAATATTTTATATCTCCGAGTGTGGAATCGAACCCACAACCGTTTCGTATCAGCTTCACGCAGTATTCCGCACACAGGGTAGACAGAGGGAACCTAGTGTTGAGACACTGCATTCCCCACCTTCTGCCAAATTCTGAAGGCATTGCCTGTTGAGTGGCGGAACTCAACGCCACGCTTTGCCTCGACACCAGAGCGAAAAAATGGAAATATAAATTTAAGTGAATATTTCATTTCCTCGAGTGGGGATCGAACTCCAACCAGTCGATTTTATAATCATACTTTGTGCCCTATCCTAAATACTAAAAACATATCCCGTAGACGTGAATTCGTAATCTGTAATCCATTAATCCATAATCAAAAATTGATCAATAAGTAATAACTCAATCATTAAACGAGGTTTAATCTGTAGGGAACTATTATTTATATTTATAGTTTATTTAATATGTGTTATCTATTTCAATATTGTAATTTATTTATTTATCATTTATATATATACATTTAATAGAATTTATATATTTTGTAGTAAGTATTCGTATTTAGTTTATTTATATCAAAGCGCTCACTGCCGTCGACTGAACCGGTAAGGTGCCGTAATATTTACGCCTACCCCCTTGTCGACGGCATATTTAATAATCACAGTCGTTGCTTGCCACTCGATGCGCTTTCTATACGTTCCATTATTTTCTTTGTTATTTCCCTCCAAATAAGTATTTATCGTGTTCTGTTTTATATATATGTTTGTGGTTGACTTTTGTATAAACTGTGTCGTGATTTATCATTTGTGTTAAAACTATATGTCCTTAAAAGTGGTGTTGAATATACTCAGTGTAAACCGTGAGTAGACTTTTTATTCATCTCCATCAACACTACAAATCAATAATTTATAATTGATTATTAATCTATAAGTCAATAAATAATTAATAATCGATAACACATACTTATATTGACTTCACGTTCCAGGCTTTCAATGTGGTTTTCGATAGCTTTAGAAGCGCTAATAATGGTAAAATTAATAAAACATCATAAAATGCAGTTTATACTAGCTTATTCATATAAGGCTAGCCGCATACACACATTAATATTGGCAATATATGGGCCATCGCAAGGTCAAGGTAGCTGGTATCAAGACAAAGCACGGCGTTGAGTTCCGCCACTCAGCACGCAATGCCTGCAGAACTGGGCGGAAAGTGGAGAACGGAGTGTCTTAACACTAGGTTCCCTCTGCCTATCCTTCTGAGTGCGAGATACAGCGTGAACCTGCTATAATTTAATGAAATTTTTATACACAAGACGTTACGCTAATAGAAACGTTAACACTTATAGAAAAAAAAATACCTTGGAAGACTCTAGTATAGAGCAAAAAGGAAGATTATGAGAAACAAATGGTTTTATGTTTATTTGAATGCTTTAATCTTCGTGGCTTTGTTACTTTTGTTCCACTATAGAAATAAAACGCAAAAATAAATATTATAGAAATAACACATCGGTATACAAATTTTCTTTACTTGCACACGATTGTAGGCAAGTAGTATCATTTAAATAATATTTTTAGAACAAAAACGCATTATGAAGCGTAATTTAGCGCCGCGATTTGTTTACCAGAAAAAGTAATTAAAAATAAATAATTCCTAATCGAACTCCATAATATCGTGTTCTTACAGCCAGAAGATGTCCCTGATGTGGTTATATCGTAATTATAATTTCAGCATCGACATCCGAAAATGTTCGTTCAGATATTAATGTTTCAAAATATTTTGTTGACAACCTCGGTTGACCTTCGAAAACACAGTATCAAAGATACTGGAGGAAGGTCACGTAAAAAGCATGAGGACCCCCCGAAGGACATGTATGAAGAGGTTGATGACAGTGGACGAGGCGAAAGAGGTATGTAGAGACCGTAGCGTTTGGCGCTCCGTGCTCTCTGTCTACCCCGCAAGGGATAAAGCGTGAAGCTAAGTTAAGTTAAGTTAAGTTAAGTTAAAATATTTTGTGTACAAGTATTGTTTTAACCAATGATTTATACGTACATTAACAACTAGCGACCCCCAAGCAGCTTTGCCTGCTTTTATGACTGAATACTTATTTAGTATTACTTAATTACATATATTTAGGGAAAATTTATTAATTAAATTAGTATGGTTTTTCCTGCGTAACCCCCTATCCCGCGGAAATTCTAAACGAAAAAAAATGTCTATTCATGTAAGTCCCATAGAAATTGCCTTAGCTGTTCCGTAGATATCCAACAAACAGGAAGACAGACAGATATAATGTAGATTTTTTTTATTTGTGTTTTGGTATCTATATAATTGGAATAAGAAGACGCGATACGAAAGACACGGTGGTTCTAGACAGTGAAAGGCGCGGCGTTGAGCATCGCCACTCAACACGCAACGGTTCGAATTTTCGGAGAAAACTAAGAATAGAGTGTCTCTACATTAGACTCTCTCAGCTTTTACTATACGGGATAAAGATTGAAACTAATAAAATTTTAGCTATTCCATTAACATATAACACATTGAAACAATGCTAAATATTTATCTCAAACAAAGAGCCTTTTGAACTGAAAATACAGTAACAGTATAATCTCAGTATCAAACGCTACCGATTTTGCCGCTTCAATAGCAGTGATCGAGTGCCGCTGACTTTCACCCAAATCCTAATTTTATTCGATTGAACACGTTTCATGTTTGAACTGATCGATTTTGTGTAAAACCCTTAACTTTTTGATATGTATTAAAAAATGAGGGTAGGCAGAGAAAATTTTGTAGTTAAGAAAGTAGTGCCATTTTTTAAATATAAAAATAAATAAATCAATAACTCAGCTTCACGCTGTATCCCGCACACATCAGGGCAGTAGGAACCTAGTATTAATACACTCCGTTCCCCACTTTCCGCTGAGTTCTGGGGGCATTGCGTGTGTGTTGAGTGGCGGAACTCAACGCCGCGTTTTGCCACGACACCAGAGCGAAAAAATAAAAATAAAAATGTAAATAAATATTTAATTTCCTCAAGTGGGGATCGAACCCACAACCAGTCGATTTTACAATCACACTTTGTGCCCCCACGCCACGACTGGCCACTATTTTTAAAATATTACTTAATGTGCATTAGTAACGCTGAAGTACTATTGAAGTTAACTATAAATTACTGTGCAGGTTTGATTTTCTTATTTTTGAATATTTCCTTACCGAGTAAACGAAGTGCAAAAGTTTAGAAAACCTAATTTCAGAGCAGCCACTACTAATCTATTGCACATATTTTAAGTAACTGAACTAAAAAAAGACAAATTCAAGTCGGGCAATGAAGGCGACTATTAGTATATTGTCAACGGGGCTCAAATAAAAAAATAAAGCCTGCTTTCTTTTATAAATTTAATCCTTATCTTTTTCTTTTGGTTGCCTGTAAGAGATCGCTTTTAGTGATAAGGCCACCATTGTACACTTGTTAATCGTTGCTATAATGTACTGTATTTTATTCGTCTTCTTATTTGTGCAATAAAGTATTATATTATTATTATTATTAAAGCCTACAATACTAAAAAAGAGAGTCCAATGTAGAGACACTGTTTTAGGTTACAGATCATTTGGGGTGGGTACAGATGTACATACACAGCTCTTACACACTTCGAGGGTGAATCCGCAGCTAACAGCTAGTGTATTATAAGAGTATAGGTATTTAGGATAAGTAACGTCATCTTGAAAAAAATCGTATCGGAAAAAGCTATATAAAGTAAGAAAGCTATACAAAGTGAGTTTGAAAAAGAATTTATTAGGGTGTCCCTTGAAGAAAAGGTAAGAGCAATTAATCATCTATCTACCTTTGTATTACGCGTTGAGTGTCTTAAGCATCTTAGAAGTAAAGCAAAATAGTAAAGACTTCTTCTATATAAAAATACTCTTATCAGTTTCAGGATTTGATTCGATCAGGATATTTGGACCAACAACAAGAGGAATCGATTTTTTTTCAAACAACAAATTAATCTTTTCCTTTCTTTTTTGAAATACTAAAGTAACTGTAGCACAATTCAGGACTAAGGTATCCCCTATTGGTTATCAGAGAGAGACACTAAGTGTCCGAGCATTTTCGGGAAAATTCTTCTTCTTTTACTTCCATTTGAACAATGTTATGGGTTATCAGATCAATAAAGCTTCAGCTGAAATTTCAAAAAACTCACCCTTTCGTGTTTTAAGGCAGTAACAAAAAAAACCATCTTCATTAATCACCACACGCTGTTAGATAAAAACGTTATCGCACGCGTATTTCTTACCTCTTACATTTAATCGTTTTTCTTTGTCTTATCACTAATATCATTTATTATGGACATTAATTAAATGCTTTGTTTTCTTAGATAAATTAGAATTAGCCCTTGTTATTGTGGTAAATAATCCTGTAGTTTATTTTAGTAGATGTAAAAAACATTCTCTAAAAGAAAAAAAAAATTTAGAGAAAGTCTCGAAAATTAGTTGTGCTTGGGGGACGAAGTGTCTTAACACTAAGTTTCACTAGAAGAAGACTCTGTCTCTTCTTCTAGTGAAACTTAGTGTTTCCCTATTTTTATCTTGCCAGGATTTAGTTTGGCAGCAGAAGATCTTATTCCAATGACCATCTTCAGTACATTTTTAAAATAATCTTTAGTAAATTTTGAAGGTTAAAATATATTTTTAAACCATTATAATATTGAATGAGTCTTATTATTTTCGTAGCATATCAAAGTTCATATTAATATTTTTTTCAATATCTCCGGATAACGTGAGGTTTTGGAACGGTTTCAAAAGAAGCACAGATACCGACGCCAAGGGCAATATTTTATAAGTAACTGGAACATTTATTTATTTGATAATTTCTTGAAGCCAGTCGTGGCGCAGAGCCACAAGCTGTGACTGTAAACGCGACCGGTTGTGGGTTCGATCCCAACTCGGGGAAATGAAATATTTATTTAAATTTATATTTCCATTTCTTCGCTCTCGTGTCGAGGCAAAGCGCGGCGTAGAGTTCTGTCACTCAACACGCTCTGCTTCCAAAATTCGGCGGTAAGTGGGGAATGGAGTGTCCTTCACTAGGTTCCCTCTGCCTACTCTGCTGCGTGCGGGATACAGCGTGAAGCTGATTGTTTTTATATTTAAATTAAGTTATGATTGTAATAAAGAATTTTATTTATTATTTGCTTTTATCTGTTCGTCTCCGTGGTCAAGTGGAAGTAACTAAGAGGTGTATGACATGTGCTACATTCTAAGTGCCCAAAGTAACTCTAACTGCAGGTACGGTGGCTTACGTCAAAACGAATATCCTGATGTAATAAGAATAGCTTACTTCCTAGATTAAGGGGCTATTCAGTACATACATCATTTTCCAATCCTTACCGGTAGTTCCTGAGATTAGGGCGTTCAGTCAAACAAACGCTTCATCTTTATAATATTAAATATAGAGTAACTACCATTTTATGAAGTTTGTGTAATATACTGAAGATAGCTGGTTGCATGAACTACTAACTACACATGCAAGCAATTTTCCAAAGAAGGCAACTAGCAAGTTCGAAGTTAACTTTAGTTGGCGTTTCCGTTTGCGCATCAAACTTACTGTTAGCGACTTGTAGTACAGTTGTTAACGTTTGAATCTTATATGAGCTTCATAAGTAAAGCTTTATAGGTAATAGCTTCATGGTGTATTTGGACGTAGCAGGGTAACCTGGGAACCTGGCCACCTACCCCCCTATCTTGAGGAATAACATGTTGAGTGTTGGAACCCAACGCCGAGCTTTGCCTAGTTACTAAAACGAAGAAATATAAACATTAAATATTTCGTTCCCCCCATCAAGTGAAAATCGAAACCATAACCATCACGTTTACAGTCACACGCTTGTACTCCTGCGCCACGATGGCTTCTATAACTTAAATTTTTTCTTTAACCTCATTCCGAAATCAAGAACTGAAAATACAGTAACAATATAATGTCAGTATCAAACGCTACCGAGTTTGCCGTTTCAATAGCAGTGATCCTCTGCCTCTGACTTTCACCCAAATCTTAACTTTATTCGATTGAACACGTTTGCGTCAGGGCTGGAGGAAGACGTTTTGAGCATCTGCTTAAGAAAATAAATGTTAGTAGTTTTACTGATAATACCTTAAGATAGTTATGAAAAGTATTAAGAAATTCTGAGTAATTTTATTAAAAGTAGTACTTCTTATAAAGTTCTTTTTTTAAGTGTCTAATAAACGCGGTGAGAGAATTTTCAGACCTAGATAGATATTTTTTATATTATTATTCTTATAGTTTATAGCGCCCTCTATCACTTATATTTCGTTGAACTACCACTCACGGGATATAAAAAAATTGAGTAGGCAGATAAAATGTAATGGTTATTATTTTAGTTATTTTTGTTTTAGTTGGGACATAGTGTCTTAATACTAGATTTCTATATGCAGGGTAAGCTAAAAACTCGTGAAAATAAAAATGTTATTCAAAAAATGCATAATCTTTTGAATTTGGATATAAAATTAGCTTTGACTTGCTGGCTTCAAGGATAAAATGTGATGCTAAAAATAAAAGCAAAATATACAACTTTGTTAATCCTATTATATTTGCTGATAATGGGTATCTTGTTTGATGTATCCAGTACTATGGGTGTACATTATACATGTACACCCATAGTACTGGATACATTTGAATATATTCTACTCGATTAAATAAAGCGCAAAAATTTAAAAAAAATATTCAACACGGGCACTACTCCTCAGCCGTACAGTTGATATTAGTCCACAGTACTATATTTGAAGTAACTGAACTATATAAAAGATTAGAAAAATTCAGCTTGAGTTGTGGAGATCAATATTAGTGTATTGTTAAGAAGGCTCTAAGACCTTGGGTACACTTGGGTTACAAGATCAGTTAACTCGGGCGCCAGGAATGTCTCATCTATCATATACAACTCTTACATACTGTTGAGTTTCTTGCCGGCTCTTCTCAGCAGAACTGCCTTCCGAACCGGTGGTAGCTTTTTTTTGTTTATATGTTCATTCGACGATTCAAAAGTGCTTATAAGAGTCTATTTGAATAAAGAATATTTTGAATTTGAATACTTCGGAGGCGAAGCCATAGTTAAAAATTAGAGTATTCTACGAGTACAGGCATACAGTATAGGCTAAGTAACAGCATCTTGAAAAGAGGTCGTATCGAAAAAACCTATATAAAGGTTTGAAAAAGAATTTATTAGGGTGTCCCTTGAAGAAAAGGTAAGGGCAATTAACCATCCTTTGTTAGATCTCCCAACCCTATTATAAGAGTACCTTTATATTACGCGTTAAGTGTCTAAAGCACCTTAGAAGTAAAGCAAAGTGGTAAAGCCTTTTTATATATAAAATGCTCTTATCAGTTTCAGGATAGGATCAAGCTCAGATTTTTCCGTTTCCACGTTTTTAGTAAGAAGTTCGCTGAGTTTCACTCTGTATCATGTACATGCCAAGCTGAGCAGAGGGAACCTAGTGTTAAGACACTCCGTTTACTACGCACTGTCCAATTTCCGAAACTTAGCGTGATTATATTAAAAGTCGAAGAAAAGAAAATAATTAATTCTTCCCAGTGGATTCCAATAAGGAAGGAGGAATCAATTTTTTGTTCAAATACTAGTCCCATCTTTTTGGAATTTCTAGCATAATTGACATAGTTGAATGCAAATATACCTACTTTATTTTAGGACGAAGGTTAATTGACTAATGGTTAACAGAGCCGTTGTCAAGTGTACAATGGGTTACATCGAAATGATACACGTCATCACGTATAACTAATAACTTCGGTGAATATACTATCCAAAAAAATATATATATTTTTTAATTCGAAGTTTCTGAGATAACAGTATTCAACGAAACAGATTCTTAAATTTTGTGATATTAGTATATGAATTTTAATACATATATAGAGTTATATAATTTTATCTGTATGAAAAACATGATCACGACAAAGCAAATTTTAAGTAACTTTCTTATACGAGTAATATTTCTTTAGTAATTTAATATTTATGGGATAGCGAGCGAAGTAATAAAGAAAATTAGTTTAGATGTTTACATATAAACGGTTTTCTTTAATTTTTTACTAACATTTAAAGGGATATGCGAAATGAAACTGGGAAAAAATCGTCTGTTATTACGTCTTCAAAACAGAAATATTAAAATAAAAATCAGCTTCACGCTGTATCCCGCACACAGCAGGATAGGCAGAGGGAACCTAGTGTACAATACTCCGTTCCCCACTTTCAGCCGAATTCTGGGTTCATTGCGTGTTGAGTGGTGGCGGGATCGAACCCACAATCAGTCGGCTTTATAGTCACACTTTGTGCTCCTACGCCACGACTGGCCTCAATATTAAGTGCGTTTAATTAAAGGAATCAAAGTAAACTAAAATTACTTTAAATGTGAACATTTTTTATGAAAACGTTGTGTCTGTTTGTGATTTCAAAATATTTTTTATTTGAGGAAATTCCAACGGGTATGGGAATGGCAGAAAACGGAATTTTCTATTTTACGTCTCAAAATCCACAAAAACAATGTTACAGACGAGAACTACCAGAACAAAGCTTCTCAGAGAGATCTTTAGATGCTGAAATTTCTTAAACCTCATTTTCGTGTTTAAGCCAATAACAATCACCACACGCTGTGCATTTCTTACCTCTAATATTTAAAAGACTTTTTTGTATTATTACTAATATTGTTTATTATGTACCTCAATTAAATGACGAACGGACTGTCTCAACACTAGGTTTCCTCTGTCTCTTCGGTTCGGTTACAGTGTTGATGGTGAATAATAAAAGTCTACTCACGTTTAGCACTGAGTTTAATCAACACCACTTTAAATGTACATACAGTGATAACACAAATGGAAAAATCACAATTAAACACGGTACAGTATATAAGAAAGTCAACCACAAACATAATAAATAACAGAACACGAAAGATACGAATTTGGAATAAAATACTAGATAAGACAAAGGAACGTATAGAAAGCGCATTGAGTGGCAAGCATCGACTGTGATAATTAAATATGCCGTCGACAAGGGGGTAGTTGTAAATATTACGGCACCTTACCGGTTCAGTCGACGGCAGCGAGCGCTTTCATATAAATATACTAAATACGAATACTTATTATAATAATTATATATAAATTATATTAAGTATGTATATAAATGATAAATAAATAAATTGCAATATTGACGTACATAAATGACACATATTAAATAAACTATAAATATAAATAATAGTTCCTTACACGGGTTTTATAATACTTTAGTTAATTTTAAAGGTACAAAATATATTTCTAAATCATTATAATATATTATTAAATATCTCTGGTTTTCAATTTTTTTACCATATTATTAGCATTGCGTTTTAATAACGTAGGAATACAGGGTTGCCCACCTAATAGTAGCATTGTGCCCATCCCAGGAATCGGATTAACAAAATTCAACACTAAAGTCAAGCTCCCTGTAAATCGCGTCCCCTAACAAAAAATATCTCTAGATAGGCCCATGCGTTACAGAAGTAAACGCCTCGCTTATTATAAGCTCAGTATCGCTTCAACGTATACTTAGTGAGACTAAACCTGAACTTTGTATTTTTTATAAATGACCACTAGAGGTAGAGTTAGACAAAAAACTTGTAAAAATAAAGCTTATTTTTGGCGATCAATATTTTTTTGCTTATCTACCGCACATAGCAAGACAATATATCGAACATTGGGTGGTGCATGGGGATCGGAACGTTTTAGGACTAGATTGCCTCTATATACTTACTCTATTACATGCGGGATGCAATGAGAAACTACAAAAAATATTTAAGATGAATGAAATATTTAATAAATAATATCATTTCCACGCTCTGGTAACAAGGCAAAACGCGGCGTCAAAGCTCCACCATTCAACACATATAGCATCAAAAATTCGGCAAAAAATGGAGAATGGAAGTGTTTTAATTTAAAACGGAGTGTTCTAACACTAGGATCCCTCTGCATTCTGTGCGCGATATACAGCTTATAGATAAAAAAAAGAAAACAAACTATTTTTTAATAATGTTGCACATTTCATTACTTCAGTAAGTTTATAGAATGTCAAAGTTTTTCCATATAACAATGCAAGACTATACAACATTCTGCCTCTATTACAATACTATGGAACTATAGAAATGCGTAACAAAGTTAGCAAAAGACCACTGACTGTGTGACAGCTGCTACCATTACTTACACAATACAAAAACTATGTATTTTACGGTTACGTTATTTCGTTTTTAATTTATCTATCAGTATTTTACAGTATAAGGCGGTGCATCAAAACGATAAACAAGATGTAATAATAATAGTTTTGCCTTCCTCGATATATGGGCTATCTAATAGTTTTCCAATTCTTACCAGTAGTTTCGGAAATTAGAGCGTTAAAGCAAACAGTCTTACGAAATTTGTAGTTTTTTTTTTATTTATTTATATACCACACAAGAAAGAAAGTACAGAAAACATATTATAACAGAAACAACGTGTACAATGGATAACTTATATCTAATAGAGATCTCTACCAGAAACCCTTGAATGTTTGAATGTAGGAGATGTTAAGAGAAACGATTCGGGTGCGGTATTTAAATATTACGTTAATAATAATAAACCTACATACAAAAATACTTAATATTAATCAAAATAAGGATTCCTACATAAATATATAAACACTATTCTTATATAAACATACAAATATATAAATATATATATACTATGACAAAGAAATTTAAAAAGAAAAATAAAATATTATATTATAATAAGGAAAAAGACAACGAAATATTTTTTATTATTGAGGTTAAGATTATGTTGTTTTAATCTGATTTTAAAAGTATTAAGAGACGGATTGCAAACCAGTATAGTGTAGAAATTGAGTTCCATAAGCGCGCTACCTGAACTGTGAAAGATTTTTCATAGAAAGAGGTATTAAATATAGGGAACTCCAGCTTTCTTAGAGTGACACAGGTCTTACACTTGGAAGTGCCAATTGAAAACGCTTCCTCATGTAAGGAGCAGGAGGAGGTAATATGCAGGTTACGGCGTAAACGCACAGGAATCCGATTCAGCTACTGAAGGGAATCAGACACGTGGTCAAATTTGTGTAACCCAAGAAAAAACGAATACACATATTTTGAATTCAGTCAAGTTTGTCGAGAATTTCCTCATTAGCACCAGTATAACAAACATCAGCGTCATCTAGTAGTGGCAGAAGTAGAGTTTGAACAAGAGTGTTTTAGTGCGAATGGGTAAACAATATTGAAGGCGTTTAAGAGAGTGCAGAGAATAATGTATGCATTTACTGATAACGTTAATTTTCGTAGACCATGATAAGTGCCTATCAATTATAAGACCCAAATTTCTTCCTGAATCCTTCCAGATAAAGGTATTAATGTCTCGTTTAGTTGTATGCAAGGCAAGGTGTTAAAATCTACTCAGTACGTAATTATCTACTTCCAATGATTAGAGATTTGGAGGGGTCAATAAAAAGGAAGAAAAAATAAGTCCAGTCAGAGCAAGAGCGAGCAGAGCAAAGCCCCCCGGTGCAGATTAGTTGCTTGCTACACTGAAGATAAGAACGAAACCTTACGATGGCAGCAGGAGAGATGTTAGGTGTGGTAAGGATACCAAGTAACACATCAAAATCCTCAGAGAATCCACAGAATTAAACACGTTACTAAAGTCGAGTGAGATAAGAAAAGTTTTTTTTTTATTACTTAACGCTTAACTCGTACTTGATGGGCCGAAACCGGTCTGGAGAGTATTTAAAATACTGTTTTGAAACCGATAGTTGGAGAGCTGTTGAAACAGGAAGGACGTAAATAGGACGAAAGAGTGAAAAAAGTGTAATTGTGTGAATTATACTGAAAATAAATTGGTGCATGGACTACTGCACATGCAAGTTGCAAATTTAGGACGTCTAACATGCTTAATTTTTTCAAAGAAGTGAACTAGTAAGTTAGAAGTTAACTTTAGTTAGCGTTTCCGTTTGCGCATCAAACTTAATGTTAGCAACTTATACTACAGTTGTTAACGTTTGAATCTTATATGAGCTATGTATATATGTATAGCCTTAACAATTACATAGAAGCATGATGTGTCCCGCATATATGAGTGTAGGAAGAGGGAACCTAGTAAAACACTCTGTCCCCATTAAGACACTGAATTCTAGAGACATTTCGTTTTCAGTGGCGGAATACACGCCGCGCCTTGCGTAACCAGAGCAAGTTAATGAAAATATTATTAATTTCATTTCCTCGAGTGGGAATCGAACCCAAAACCTGTAGCGTACAGTCGCACGCTTGTGCCACTGTGCAAGGACTGGCCTTAAATCTCTCAATAAAATAATTTACTAAACAGTTTACATCTCATGATGGGACAGCCTCTGATCAGATTCCAACACGGGAGAATGTTTATATAAAAATATATTTATTTTTTCAGTCTAGAAGACAAAACGGAATGCTAACTTCCGGTATTTAACACGCAGTTATTAAAAAAAATTGCGGAAAGTGGTAAAAGGAATATCTTGACACCAAACCAAACCTGCGTTATATGAAAAAAAAAAACAAAAATAAATAATTCTTCTTCAAGTAAAATCTCGTCTAATTATTCATACCGTTAATTAACCATCCGTAAACTCCATTACCCTTGCTTAATACAAATACAATACTAATTGAGGAATAATTTAATTTTAAAAGCTCTTACGAATGAGATCATTATTTGAATAGATATTGTTATTTTATATATGTTTAAAATCTATAGAAGAGAACCCTTCTAGAATATATTTAATTACAATTTAATTTCCCCGTTGTGGTAAGAAAAAATAGTATTTAATGTGCAACGGCCCGACTTTGAAACATACAGCAACAGCAATTGAAACATTTTTAGCAAATATTATTGATCATCACCATCATCACAGCCTTATGTTACGCCTAGATCTTTGATGATTCTATCACGTAAGGATATATATCATCATATCCAGGATCTACACTATGAGATACATAATCGGAGGCCACATTCTGCTTCTGTAAGCTATCACTGACCAGTTGCCAACACACACTGGTCAAAGACTCACGTCTCAAGACACTGAAGTGATACTTGGCGTATACCTGAGCGTACGTTATACCTTTTTTTTCGTGTAGCAGCAAAGGGACCCTAGTGTTAAGACACTCCGCTCCCCACTTATCACCGAGTTCTGGAGGCGTGTGTATTGAGTGGATCTCGTAAAGCACTACATTATCGGCAAAAAGACAAATATGTAAGGTAAACGCCAATTAAAATAAAACGACATTTAACTAATATTACCGATAGTAAAAACTAAGCCAAGTCAAATAATCTTCATCTCAAAAGACATTAATCAATAAGTAATATTTATTTTCCATTTCATAGAAAATTCTTTCTATACATTCCTTTGTTTTATCTAGTACTTTATTCTAAATTCGTGTCTTTCGTGTTCTATTATATATATATATATATATATATATATATATATATATATATATATATATATATATATATATATGTTTGTGGTTGACTTTCTTATATACTGTACCGTGATTGTTAATTGTGATTTGTGTTGTCACTGTATGTACATTTAAAGTGGTGTTGATTAAAATCAGTGCTATTAGTAAGTAGACTTATTCTCCCATCATCAACACTACATACTCATATACATGACATGTCAATTACAACTTAAAATGTAATAACTAATTAAATGTTTTGCTTATTTAAGGTACAATAATGATGTAATTTCTCTCCTTTTCTTATTGATTCTCACTTATGACAAGTTCTCGTTTCCTCGTTCGGGAACAAGACATAGCACGGCGTTTATAATAGTACTTAAAACTTGGTTCCCTCGATTTCTATTTCGTCAAATGGAAATCGAACACATGCTAGTAGCCTGGGCCACGACTGGCCTCCATTACTAACTTTACTTCTAGATTTAAAGCAAATATGTAATAACTATATAGCCATAAGTCTATTTAATTTTAACGACAAGTATAGAAATCTAAATTGGCAAACAAAACTCAATCTCACATCTTATATCTACTAATATTTGATTAAGACGAAGCCTTGTGACTTGACGTAGCTTTTATAATTTATGTAAATATTTATATGGAGAATGATTTTGTATGTAATTTTGTGCGATAAATGAATAAAGAAATAATTACTAACCATTAGAGACTTGATTGGTTTTGGATGTAAACGGAGCAATTTTACTTTTCAGTGTTATTGCTATTTTAAAAGCTGTAGGAGCTTAATTAAAATATTAAGGTTCAAATTTTAAAGTGTATTTTAGTATGTTTTAAAGTATTTTACCAATAAAGATTAATATAAAATTAAGCGTATTGGTATATTAAATTATTCTTCTTTGGTACATAATATCTACTTACTACTTTATTAAGGTATAGGTTTACAAGGAATGCTCTACCAAATTTTTATAATTTCCAATTTTGTCCCATATAGAGTCCAGTCGTGGCGCAGCGGCACAAAGTGTGACTGTAAAACCGACTGGTTGTGGGTTCGATCCCCACTCGAGGAGATGAAATATTTACTTAAATTTATATTTCCATTTCTTCGCTCTGGTGTCGAGGCAAAGCGCGGCGTTGAGTTATGCCACTTAACACGCAATGCCTTCAGAATTCGGCAGAAAGTGGGAAACGGAATGTCTTACACTAGGTTCCCTCTGCCTACCCTGCTTGTACGGGATACAGCGTGAAGCTGATTTATTTTTTGATTTTATTTGTCCCGTATAATGAAAACCTACTATTTTAACACTCCAAGTCCTGCCCAAATTTTTAGTAAAGTGAGAGTGTTTTAATATTTTTATTTAACATTTTTTTAACATTTTTTTTATTAATTAAACATTTTTCTATATACTACATGCTAAACTAAAACTATTAATATCAGTATTTCTAATCGATTTAGTAGAGGATTTACATCCAAACACATATTGTCTGAATCTGACACCGACAATCTTTACCGTTCGACAAAATTAAATTCAATAAATTATTTGTTTTGTAAAAAAACGATCACGCTGTATCTCATACATCAGGATAGGCAGAAGAAACTTAATATTGAAACACTCTGTTCTCCTCTCGGTACACTTACAAAAAAATTCAAAGTTACTCCAAAAAACACGTTCAATAGAAATAAAATAATAAAAATTACGTCTACGCTTCCACCAAATATACCCAAAATTAATCTAAAACTTGTAACCAAAATGCAATAATTCGGTGCGATATGGTGGCCGCTACCTCCATGTAGTGCATGCTACCCGAGTACGAGCGGACCGGTTGCACCGGAAGTGCCGCCGGCGTCATTGTTCAAACTTCCTCCACCTTGCCCTGTGCCGGTGGAATATGAATATGTGGGTTTATCAATATTAGGATTTTAGATTTTACAGGTGAGGTCTTTTCGGTTTAATAATATATTTTTTAGCTTTATTCTGTGTTATAGCAGAGTAAGCAGAGAGAATCTGGGAATCTTATGTTAAGATACTCATCCCATTAAGACACTTCCATTCCTCTCTCTCTCTCTCTTTCTAGCAAATTTTGAAGGTATTGCGTGTTACGTGACAGAATTTAAAGCTGCGCTTTGGCTCGTTATTTGGTAGCGAGGAAATGAAAATATTAAATATTTAATTTCCTCGGGTGGAAATCGAACCCACAACCTGTCGCGTTAATGTCTCACGCTTGTGACCTTGCGCCACGACTGGCCTCTTAATATACTTTTCGGTGGACTTCGTCTTTGTTACGTGGAAACCAAGGGCAAAGTTAAAGAATGTCGTAACAAAAATGTAATTTTGTGAATGTGAGCTTGTACTAAATATTTTTTAAGCATACAGTGTTGAATTTCAACGGTGTGTCTTAATACTAGGTTCCCTCTATCTACCCTGCTATAAAGTATAACAGGTTAAATAGAGGGAACCTTGTATTAAGACACACCGTTTTTTATATTCCACCCAAATTGAGTAACGAAACTCTATGTTAAATATATAAAACTATATTGTTAGCTTTTTTACTCTGAATAAGGTTATCCAGAGTAAAAAAGCTCACAACATAGGACTCAACACAATGAATGAAGTTATATGAAACAATCTAAATTCTTTATATTTTTATAATGTAAAAAGTTTATTCAGAGCAAATTCTTTCAAATTACATCGAATCAAATTAAGAGATGCCATAAAACATTTTCCATTGTGTAAAGACAAAAAGTTTATATGACTGGTATTACCGGCTTTTTTCTGGTATTATAAAAATAGGCTATTATGGCACAGTGGTACAGCGTTTGAGTGTAAACTTGACGATTATGGATTCGATTCAATGGTAACAAGACAAAAGGTCTTGTTACCATTGAATCGGCGAATGATGAAGTGGGGATATTTCTGCTTAATTGTCAAACTCAGGGGTGGATCCCGGCTGCTAAGCCACAATAAAACATTTTTTAAGGGGCCTCTAAGCGAGCTTTCCATGACCGGGACCGAGTTCTTTTGAATTTGAGATTCTCAAGAAATGTAATAATTAACATTATATTATTATTTGGGAAGTATGTTTAGTACGCCGGCACTCTTGTCATTCTGCGCAAACCGCAGAGGGTGACGGCTGTCAGAGTCATCCGCCACTATTGCACGAAGCGTCTTGCTGCCTGGTAGGGAAGAGGTTGATGACAGTGGACTAGGCGAAAGACTAACCCCTAGCAAGATACAACGTGAAACTAAGTTAACATTATATTTTTATCAAACTACAAAGTGTGACTATAAAATCGACTGGTTGTGGGTTCGATCTCCACTCGAGGAAATCAATATTTATTTACATTTATATTTTCGTTTCTTCGCTCTGGTATCGAGGCAAAGCGCGGCGCTGAGTTTCGCCACTCAACACGCAACGCCTCCAGATCACGGCGGAAAATGAAGAACGGAGTGTCTTAACAATAGGTTCCCCCTGGCTACCCTGCTGTGTGCGGGATACAGCGTGAAGCTATAAAAAAAAGGATAATAATATAATATTAAGGGTATACATACCATCATCTTTTAAATTCCAATTACACTTAGACCTAAAAGTAAAGTAACTATAATGGCAAAGCGTACGTGACGCTATCACGCTTTGTCAAAGAAAAGAAAAATAATTAATCTAAAAATATTAATCTAAAGAAGATTTAGTAATGCGTAGGCCAAAAATTCTTATTTATTTTCACACTGTTTTATCTTCACGATACATCCCGCATATAGCAGTGTAAGCAGAGGGAGGGTAAGAGAGGGACTTATGCTAGTGTTAAGACACTCCATTCCCCTAGCACCGCCATATTTTCAAGATGTTGCATGTTAAGTGATTGTGAATACCGTGCTTTGTGTTGTTACTAGGTCAAGGAAATGGAATTAATTCATTCCCCAAATCAAAATCGAACCTAAAACCGTCGTGTTACTAGTTCGACGCTGTGCCGTTGCGCCGCTCATTTCGCTCTTCCCTCATTTAGTTCTTTTTTTTTACCTTCACGCTAATCCCGCGTTAATCACAATCACGCGTTGCAACTGCAACTTTCCGCAGATTTCTGGCGGCATTGCGCGTTGAGTGGCAGAATTAAAATTAAGTTTTTGGTAAGTATATTAAGTAATCATTAATCAGCTTCACGCTGTATCCCGCACACAGCAGGGTAGGCAGAGGGAACCTAGTGTTAAGACACTCCGTTCCGCACTTTCTGCCCAATTCTAGAGGCATTACGTGTTAAGTGGCAGAACTCAACGCCGCGCTGTGCCTCGACACCAGTGTGAAGAAATGGAAATATGAATTTAAGTAAATATTTCATCTCCTCAAATGGGGATCGAACCCACAACCAGTCGTTTTTACAGTAACTCTTTGTGCCACTGCGCCACGACTGGCCTCAGTATATTAAGTAATTAATATAATTTAAAACATTTTTATACTTAGCAGTTTAAGTACCCACTGTACGCCACTACCCACTCGAATTCGCTCGACGTAATTACTTAATTGCCGTAACCATTTCTTTGGTTTCAGTCATTATTATATTTGTTACATGAAAAATTATACACAGAGTTAAATATATCAGAATATTTTTTTTTATTACTATTATTAAGTTTGTTCATATTATATATATAATTATAATTTTTAATTATAAACATTATTCTTTTAACACAATATTATTCTTTTATTCTTTTCTCTCTATACTAATATTATATAGCTGATAATTTTGTTTGTTCGACCGCACTAATCTCATGAACTATTCATGTAAATTGAAAAATTCTTTAAGTTGTATAGTCCATTTATCGAGGAAGATTATTGCAATATTAGGCTATATTGTACCATCACTTTTAAATGACTTTCCACTGCACCTGCAGTCAGGCTACCTCGGGCACTTAGAACATGTCATGTTATTTACTTCTATCTCCATTTGGCCAAGAAGCGAAGTCACCAGCAAAAGCTAGAGTAATAATCCGTAAACAAGAATGCAAAAACATTTTTCGTTAAGAAACTTTTAATGAAGCAAACAGCTTTTAGGATTTACGAGTACTGAAGTAGAAATGTGAATGGATTAAGAAAATGACGTCTGTCCTTTTCTTATTACTTATTGTACATTTTTTTTGATTGAAATGTGAATGCTGTTAATCACTCTGTTGAATTAAAACGTATTAAGCTATAGGTTTTTGGGATATCAAATGCTAGGAAATGTAAATATGAAATATTTCATTCCCCGGAATGGGATTGAACCCACAACGTCGCGTTCACAATTGCTTGCAAGTTGTTGCAAGCTTGTACCTATCCCTGCGCCACGACTATTTTAAGAAATTTACAAATTAATAACTATAGTAATATGGATATTTCAATAGAAACTATAAATAAAACAAATTCGAACTGAAATCGCTCCAATCAAACATTGCCACTCGACCATTTCACACTTTGACCCAATTACAGTTTCTTTTTCATTATTTTGAAACATCTATAGAGCTTTATTTGCAAAAAATCAAATCTATGCTGCCTAGCGTGTTAAATAGCCCTAAGTTCAAATAAATAAATCTCATACTATATTCTACATATAGGCAGAGGGAACCTGGGAACCTTGTGTTAGGACAGTCCATTCCTATGAAGGCACTTTAGCCCCATATTTTCTATCAAATTTTAAAGACATTGCGTTTTGAGTAGCAGACATCGGTTTTGGTTTACCAGAGCGTGAAAATAAAAATAATTAAATATCCCAAGGAGAAATCAAACCCATAACAGTCAAGTTTACAATCAGACCCTGCGCCACAGTGCTGACCTCAAGATAAATAGCATTGAGTTACGACACTAAGCACATGATGTCTCTATAGAAAATGGAAAACGGAGGGAGTATCTATCTTGACACTAGTTAGTTCCTACTCTGTTGAAACTTGAATCTATAACTTTTTTTTTCAGCTTCACGCTGTATCCCACACACTGCAGGGTAGGCAGACGGAACCTAGTGTTAGGCACTCCGTTCCCCACTTTCTGCCGAATTCTGGAGGCATTGCGTGTTGAGTGGCAGAATTCAACGCCGCGCTTGTCCTCGACACCAGAGCAAAGAAATGGATATATAAATTTAAGTAAATATTTCATCTCCTCGAGATGATCAATCTATAACATCTGAGATAATATAAATGTATGATTAAAGTTCACAAGTCAAAATTGATATATGATTCGTAGATTGGAATGCTATAGTGATTTGAAAGACTTAACTATTGTTTAAAAATTTGCGTTTATTTTGCTAACGTTCATGGTTATCTATAATAAAACTAAAAAAATTTTTTTTGAAGTTTCTATACAAGTAACCAAAGTCAAAAATAAAAATTTTGATTTTTTCTTGTGTTGTTCACTTTTCTCGCAAAAATTACTGGAAGGATTTTTATAACTTTTTTAGAGCGAGAAACAACGTTAAGCAGAAAAAAATCTAGACTTTTACTTGGAACATGACAAAAACAAATGTATAAAGTATAAAAATGGTACCAAATAGATCGCGGCCAAGATATTGTGATTACTAATTCCTTACACTCGCAATAGTTTTATGGTTATTGTTAGGGTGAGTGCACATCACTAATAAAATAAAAAACATCATCACTTTTTTCTTGCATACCAAGTTAGACAATGGGAATCTGATGTTAAGACAATTCGTTCATTTTACACGAAAATTTTCAAGACGTTGCGTGTTTAGTAGGAAAACTCAATTTCACGAAATTGAACTCTTAATTTTCACTTTTAGTGGGACACAATAAAAATAATTTTGCTCTACCTATATTCCACGTCTTGCGAACTTGACGGCCAACGAATTTTCAATCTTCATAGACTAACAAATATAAAATCTGATATATATTTGAAACAACTACTAAATGGTACATTGTACCTTCAAAAACTTATCAGATCGTTTAGATACGTCGAAAAAATGAAAGTTGAACGAATGGAGAAAAAGATTTATGAAGCAAGTATATGAGTAGTGAGAAGAAGAGATCACTGCCACAGGATACCTCCGACCACAGGCCCGTTATGTGTTACTTAGAAACGATTTACTCGATGTAATGCAGTCTATAAGCACGGCGTTGAGTTCTGCCACTCAACACGCAATGCCTTCATCATTCGGCAGAAAGTGGGGAACGGAGTGTGTTAACATTAGGTTCCATCTGCCTACCCTGCAGTGTGCGGGATACAGCGTGAAGCTGATTTAATTATTTTAATGTAGTCGATAGTCTTCCACGATCAATGGTTATCTAACACAAAACAATAATTTGATCATTACTGAGATTAGCGCGTTCAACCACACAAACACTTCGTCTTTATAATATTAATATAGGGCGATGTAGACTATTCCTAACTTTTCAACATGCTACCAGCATTCACCGAACTACATGCCTGATAGCTGTGATTTAACGCCCACGCGCCGTGGAATAGCAATGGCGTCATAACACGTGTTTTGTCCTGTTTACTTGGATTCATTGAATTGTATGAAATTTTGAACGAAACGGAATTAGAATCCGCACCTAAAGGGCTTAAGGCCGTCGTAGCGCAGTGGTACAGTGTAAAGGCATCGGTTGTGGGCTTTATCATATATTAGATATGATATAGTCCTAGAACGTCGGTCAACAGCGAATTTTGTCTACCAGAGCAACAAGCAGCAAAATAAAAATGATTTACTCCCTAAAATGGCGATGAAGCCCATAATCCTCGCGTTTCCAGTCAAACTCTGTCCCACTGTACCACAATTCCCAACGGCCTCTTAGCAATTGTGCTTACAATATAAATATATGTCTTAACTGGGAATTCAATCCATTACCTTTAAGGCCATATCAAAGTCATAAGAAACTTTACTTAGCAAAACTTTGTTAGAATTTAAATTTGTCTGTGACAGGGGAAACTCATTAATTTGCTTGAATTTGCATATCTACTGTAATATATTTGTAAGACAAATGTAAGGAGGCTGATTTAATAAATGTAAACAGGATTTAGGTTTCCAGTAGATAGAATGTCGGCTAAGTTTTCAATTTATATAGATACATATATGCTTTGCAAAGTATATAATGTATTTGTAGGTACATATTATTTCGATTTGTCACAGTCACGGCGTAGTGGTGCAGCAACTATAAGAGCGAGTGTTGGGGGATTGTATCCCACGGGGGCTTATTATATGTATCATTTTCATTTTCCCACTCTGGTAGAATATGCGCGGCGTTGAGTTCCGAGCCTATACTATATTGCGTGGAATATGGAAAATGAAGTATCTTAACATCGTCTGACAATAAAAGGAAGTTGTTGTTGTGGTTTCGATTCTCACAAGACTTTAATTTTCTAGCTCTCGTAACGAGGAAAATTACGATGTTGTTGTTGTTTACCGCCACTCAATATGTCTGTAAAATGTTGCAGAATATAGGAATCAGAGTATCTTAACTTTAGGGGAACTATGCGAGAAAAAGCGTGACGGCACGTCTTAATATTAAGTTTATAGGAACCCTCTATCTTGTTACATGCGTGAGTCAGCGTGAAACTAAAAAAAAATAAAAGTACCTTATTATTAAACTTTAAATTAAATCAGCTTCACGCTGTATGCACACAGCAGGGTAAGCAGAGAGAACCTAGTGTTAAGACACTCCGTTCCCCACTTTTTGCTTAGTTTAGAGAGGTTTATATATTGAGAAAAAAATGCGTGAGGGTCATACATTCGATTCCAAATTATTTCATTCTTGCCTAATTAATAAATGCGGTGTTGTGTATCGCCGCCTATGACCTAACACATAATCTTTCTTGAATGTGGAACTTGCGGTAATTGGTCAGATTCGCCGTATGTCTGAAGCATGCTAGAATATTAAAAGTAAGATAAAGAAAAATAAACAAGTTGCTCCAAACATTTCAGTAAAAAAGAGCAATATCAAAAAAATACTTGCACGCGCCTCACAAATCTCAGAAACCAATTAATTTCAACTAAAACGTACGCGTTGAGGTTTAAAAGCTAAATTGAGTATATTTAGTGTTTTGGAAAGCACAATACATACTAATAAACAAGAAAAAAGAATCATGTGGTTCAGTTTAGAGTGAATGACTGTAGTATTTCTGTCTTCAATATAAAGTTAATCACTAAGAAAAATGTTTATATTGATAAAAAATAATGATTTGATATTAAAAAAGCCCGACTGTATAAGCCTAATTAAATAAAAAAACATCAAAACAGCTTCACGCTGTATCCCGCACACAGCAAGCAAGGCAGAGAGAACCTAGTGCTTCGAAACTTAGTTTCCCATTTTCCGCGGAATTCGACAGGCATTGTATGTTGAGTGGCAAAACTTAACGCTGCGCTTTGTCTCGACACCAGAGCAAAGAAATGAAAATATTAATTTAAATAAATATTTCATTTCCCTGAGTGGCGATCGAACTCACAACCAGTTACGTTTACAGTCACACTTTGAGCCCCTGCACTACGGTTTACTTAATCCAATCTAGTTTCATACTGTATCTCTAGCGGGATAGTCAGAGAGAACGGAGCGCCAAACGCTACTATCTCTCCATACCTGTCATTAACCTCTTCATACATACCCTGCGGAGAGTCCTGATGCTTTTTACGTGACCTTCGTCCAGTATCTTTGATACTGTGCTTTCGAAGATCAACTACCCATCTACCTCTCTTACTGCTCACTTTTCCATCATAAATCTTTTTTGCCATTCTTTCAAGTGAAAATCGAATCCACTATAATCGCGTTTATTGTTAGACGCCGTACCGTCGAGCTCTGATCTAATTATCCTAATAAAAAATAAAAAGTAAAATGACTCTAAATAGTGATATATACTCTTGGTACTCCTTTCGCCTACTTTACAATAAGTCGAATGATTCTATTTTTAATATAAAATTAAAAATAAAATAAAATTTACTGGCATGATAGTTGATATTTTTTTAGCTTCACGCTGTATTCCGCATATAGAATGGTAGGCAGAGGGAACCTGGAAACCTGCTGTTAAGAGTCCGTTCCCATTAAGACACTTCCGTTCCGCACTTTATTTTTGAAACATTCAAGCATTCTACACCCCGCAATGCGCTTGCAATTTTTTGCTGTTAATTGTGAAATGAAGCCGTCTGACTATAGACACGTTTATTTCTCACTTGGGGAATGCATTATTTTCATTTTCACATTCTGATCACAAGACGAAGCGCTGTGATAAGTTCCGCCACTCAGAGAAATGACTTAAAAACTGTATAAAAAATGGCGAACAGAGTATCCTAATATTTGATTCTTTCTGCCTATTCTGATATATGCGGGAAACAGCGTAAAGATTATAAAAATATAGTAAATACTAGCAACCTATTTGCAACATCGTCCACGCGAAAGTGATATATAATATATTTTTTTTATAAACCGATTGAAATAAAACATATCTACACTAAATGTTATGGAAAGTTCACAAAAATACAATTGTGAAACAGTATTTAAATCAGTTTCACCATTTTTAAGATTAGAGTGCACAAACCCAATAATAACAGACAAAAATTTGAAATAAAAAAATATTTGTAAAAACAAAAACCCCGACTGCATAAAACTAAAAAAAATAAACAAGCCCAATAGTTTATTAGGATTAACATTCGGGACCTCTTTAAATTATGCGGGGTTCCTGGTAAAGATTTTATTGATTGAAGAATTACTTATAGGTCCCGACTGTTAATCCTAATAAACTATTGGGCTTGTTTATTTTTTTTAGTTTTATGCAGTCGGGGTTTTTGTTTTTACAAATATTTTTTTATTTTTCACTTTTTTGTTAGGATTCATTATGGTAATGATAATCATAAAATACCTTTTTGAAATTCTGAAATTAAGCTCTTGAATTTGATACCCATATTGTAGTATTCGAAACGAATTTTTTTTTTCACTAAGTCCAATGGCGTCCCACAGCCGTCATGATTGTTTTTATTTAACGTCACCTATCTAAGAACACTTGGGCTGCTAATACGAATCTAACGATACCTCAATTATGTAAATCCATTCAGTGGTTCTGGAGATATGAGGTAATAAAGAATATTACATACATACAAGATACGCGCGAAAAACATAACCCTTCCTTAGCAGTCGGGAAAAACAGCGTTGATAAATGTCCCCAATAATTACTATTTCTCGTATATCTTTCTCTTATATATCTTTATAGATTAATATCTATCTATATTACAATAGAACAACGTCTTATCACTAAAAGACTGTATGCTACTCTTAGCATGTTTAAATTAAGTTACACACTCGAGTGGTTATTACCACCCCTTCAAGACACTCCCTCTGCTAACTTTATTGCGTAGTAAAATTATATTGTTTAAATTAATTTTAATAAAGTACAGTTTATGAATGTATACGTAACTATAATAGTAAAGAAATTTATAACTACAGCTGAGGCTAAACTGAAAAGTTAGTTTAGTTGAATATGCTGATCTCAGGAACTACTTTACGTGGTGAACATAATATATAAAAATTGAAGAAAATCGATGCTGGTATCTTTTGAGTGCGTTGACTTAGAAGCTCGATTTTTTCCGTACTTATGGGTACGTAATTTGATTTTGATAAATTTCTGTGATTTTGAGAGACGTCTTGAGACACGGACAGACGGACAACAAAGTGACCCTATTATAATCATTTAATCTGGGAATCGAATCCACTATTGACAGTACTTTAAGTCGTAAAAGCTATAACGTCTAAATATGAATAAACGAAATTCACATAAAATTAATCGTCCACAGCTGCTTCCCTTAAATCGATGACAGGTACGCGAGAAAAGGGGCACAGGTAAAAATAAATATAGAAATTTGACAGAAATATCTTTTTCATCATCACTCTATATAATATGAGGGCGTCCTGGCGCAGTGGGAGCATATTTTGTCTTATCCTTAGACTTTGTAGGTTCGAAACCCACTCGGAGGAATGTTTATATGTAAATTAATTTTATTTCACAAAAGGTGAAAGGAGAGAGGAAGATATGACGTCCTCGATATACTTAAGAAATATCACGGGAGATTAAAACGGACAGACTATGACATTTTATTTATCATAATACATTTTATTTGTACTTATATTCAATTTATGATACATTTCATATTAATACTGTTACCTCTGATTCTCTAAAAGATCTTGGATTATTTACGATCACTACGAAAAGGTTCTAACTATATTAGACGTATCACGAGCCATACTAAAATATTAAAATTATTATTTAATAATTTTATTGAGTAGAGGGGAGTCAGTTATAGTGGCATTAAAGTTCAATATTCAACACGCAATATCCTGAAAATAAACGAGAAAGTGATAAAAGAGTGTTTTAACACTAAGTTTCTTACGCCTGCCCACTATGCGGAATACAATTACTGAGTTCTGTCACTCAACAAGCGATGCTTTAGAAATTCGTCGGAAAGTGAGGAACGAAAGTATCTTAGTGAGGATCTGAGTATCTTACCCTAGTGTTAAGATACTCTATTTTCCGGGTTTCCTCTACCTACCTTGTTTTGTACCAGGATACAGCGTGAAACTAAAAAACAATCAACCT